>JABASP010000668.1:0-44365 GCA_019776565.1 Sminthurinus signatus
ATACACGTATACAACTCTATGTATTTCTTTGTCGAAAACTTTATCCTTTTCTTTTATGATTCTTGCACATAGTGTGGATTTCCCAGAGAATGAGGGACCAACAATAGAGAAGGTAAACGGGAACTTCAAGCGGAGCGAAAACATGTTATCTGCCATTTTGATGAAAGAACAATTAGAACTAATGGACTAACATTAAAAAACATCCATTTATAAGTGCTAATAGCTTCATTTTTTATACGAACCCCTGTTTTTTCTTTCTGAAATATGCTTGCGTTGAGAATGATACAAATTCTAATGTAAAATTGCATAACATAAGCAAAAATTGTTGAAAAACTAGCATAAAAAGTCAAAAAGTCTTATGATCTGACTGAGATTTGAACCCCCGCCTTCACCTAATATTGAGATTTATGCAAATTTCAATCAAAAAGTACATTATTTAAGTGAAAATTGTTGAAAAACTAGCATAAAAAGTCAAATAGTCTTATGATCTGAGCAAGACTTGAACCCCCACCTTCACCTAATATTGAGATTTATGCAAATTTCAATCAACACGTACATAATTTAAGTGAAAATTGTTGAAAAACTAGCATAAAAGGTAAATAAGTTTCATGATCTGACTGAGATTTGAACCCTCGCCTTGATCTAATTTTGAGCTTTAGGCAAATTTCAATCACAAAGTGCACAAAGTATGTAAAAATACCTCAAAAAAAGTTAAAAAGATAGAAAAGTGTTATGCTCCGAGCGGGATTTGAACCTCTGCTATCACCTAAAATTGAGATTTATGCAAATTTCAATCAAAAAGTGTCCAAAGTATGTAAAAAAATAACTCAAAAACTAGCATAAAAAGTCAAAAAGTGTTATGCCCTGAGCGGGACTTGATCCTCCGCCATCACCTAAACTTGAGATTTATGAAAATTTCAATCAATAATTGCATCTTATAAGTGTAAAACTCACTTATTAGATGTTATTGTTTGATATGTATAGATTTTCTGCATCTTGGTGGCGGGTTCTGGCTAGTGTGACTCCGGAAGCGGTGACTCATCCACTTATTGACCAGACGATTTCTACATTAGGGTCGCTCACTTCATCCCCCTCATTTCAATGTAAGTGAGATCGATAAGTGCACGTGTGCCTGATTTAGACACGCAAGCACCCTCACCGTTACATATAGCGCTGGATATAGATGCGTATAGAGAGGGTATAGATATATACAAGGGGATATAGTGAAATAGATGAAGGCACCTGCACATATTGCTTCTATACTGTACATTTTCAATGTACCGTATAGGAGCAATATTACTGTGACCATTTGCTTACGTACATACCAAGTACTCAAACAGCAGACAGGACTTAGCATACACATGAAGTCCATTATGTATAAACATGTAATAAATACAGTTTTGATAATCCACCAATCACAGCCTCGGCATTTCAGCGGGAAAACCAGTTCAAAAAAATTGGGTGCTACTTATATATGTAGTAGTGTCTTTCATTTTGTTGTCAGTTGGAGAATTCGTCTGGGAGTTTCAAAGTTGTTCCGGGTTTCATTCCTTTTGGGTTGGGTTGGTTTGGATTTAATGTCTCAAGCTACAAACTACAAACTAGAAAGTAGAAAGTAGAAGCTAGAAACTACACACGGGCTATAAACTGGTTGAGAAGGAACAAGAAAAAGGAATGAGAGTACAGTGACAGAGAGAATGGAATTGGAGGATGGAAAAGTGAGGACAATTTTGATAGAGAGCCTTTACTCTTTACTCTTCTTTATTTTGGTTTGGTCTAGTTTGGTTTGTAGAAATGTCACCAAAAACCATATTGCTCCATGTACAAACTACGCATATATTGACATATGCAACAACCCATTTTAGTTCCGGGTTTGTCTTCTTGTTCTTGTTCTGGTTCCTCTTTTGTGTAGATGGTAAAATGGTTGGTTTGGAAATAGGAGGACGGTGAAAACTGCATAATGTAGTTTGTAGATTGCAGAGTTGTGGAGTTGTAGAGTTTATAGTGAAATGTCAACCATTGAGATTTTGATAAGGTTAAATGCATATGTAAATTGTACAGTGTAGACTGTAGAGTTTGGAGTCTAGATTTTAGATTGAAATGGAAGAGGAAAAGAGGAAAGTGGGAAATGGAAAGAGTTGTGAGTTGTGAGAGTTGTGTGTGGCCTTTTCCACCCATTAGTCATTCACATTCGTTTTGGTATTCCTTTTCGTATTCCCATCCTCACATCTGCATGTACACGTACATATTATGCATATGCATAGATATCTCAACTCTCAATTCAACTCTCCTCACTGCTCACTGCTCACGCAACTCTCTCTCTCTCTCTCTCCTGTTCTTCTTCTTCTTCTTTTACTCCTACTTTTTAACTGTCTTGTGCTCCTTGAGTAATTTGCATATATGCAAATATCCTCTCTCTTTCTCTCTTTCTCTCTCTCTCAACATTTCCCACATTCTCCCAATTAGTCAAGTCTAGACTAGTCTACTTTCCCTCCTTTTCCTACTTGTTTCGCATGGAAATGGAAATTTATAGATTTCCTCTCTCTCTTTCTCTCTCTTTTTCTCTTACTCGCAACTCATCTGCTCATCTCCTCATCTTCACTTTAATGACCGAACCGAACCAAACCAAACCGTAGCGAACCAAGTTGACGAATTGGAATTAAGTTGTGCTCAGAGTTTGAGATGAACTCCCTTCACTTTGAATACTAGAATACTAGAATATTAGAGTTGGATTTGGATTTGGAATCTAAATTTGACTTTACGTTGAACTCGGCTCCGTTTAGTTGAGTTAAGTTGAGTTGGGGTTAGTTGAATTTACTCGACATCGACAACTCGACATTTACAACTTGAGGAAAATCAACTCAAACTCAAACTCAAATTGAAGCTCAAGTCGACTGGAATTGAACACAAGTTACTTGATAAGAACATGGAAAACAAAAACAAAAAGAAAACATGCAAGAAAAATTAACGGTTCAACTAACAATTCGACAATTGGACAATTGAAAGAAATTCGAGATGCTTTTCTGTATCTTTGGTTGTGTTTGTTAGTATTTTTGTTGTACAGAGGTACATGACTGAAATGTGCGTGCAGCTTTCTTTTCTTCTTTTTCTTTTCTTTTCTGTCTACTGTGGAAAAAATATACACTTGTAGTGTTTGAGAGCTTGGAAGTGAGGGAGTGAGTGATGGCCGGAGGAGATTGAGAATTGAGAGTTGTGAGTGGAAAGTCTCCCGACTGGGCTTGAGGTTCCCATTTTTTGACGTTTACCTCTTGTTCTTGTCACTCATGAATATTTCCAATGCAAATGGAAGAATGCTTTGTGGATCTTCCCCTTTACTTTTACTTGTACTTGGGAATTTTGTGCTGATTGTCAAAAGTCAAAAGTGCCTGAAACCTCAATGCTCAATGCTCAATATGTTTGACTATAGATGGTTTTATTTGAGTTGAACGTGAAATAGGATGTGCGGGAAATAAATGTCCAAGGAAGGGATGCATCTTCTATCTTCTATCTACATTCTACATTTCCTTCCTCTCCAAATTTCCTTGGGCGGTTTTCCTTTTCCCATTTGAATTAAAGAAAGAATGAGACTCAAAACCAGAGAGGAAGACATTGACAAGTCAACCCACCAAATATCAAATATCATACATGTGTACTTCCCAAAGTAACAAGTTCAGGTGGAAGAGTCAAATAATCTTCAATCTTCAATATGCACAATACAAAAAAATGAAGAGTTGGAAGTTGGAATGAGGGTAAAATTTCTAAATTATAGTCACATTTGACTTGTTATTTTTCTTCTTTTTTATATTCGTATTCGTACTCCGTATCATTATTACTTATAACCCAGAATCCCGAATCCAGAATCTCCATTTGAATTGGAACTTGGAACTTGGAATTTTGAATTTTGAATTTGAGCGTGTGGAGGCAATTTAAAAATCTCTTTTATTATCTTCCTCTCTTCCATTTTTCCTTTCCGTCTTCCATCTTCCGTCTTCCATCACTCTTCTCTTCTCTTAAGTGTGACCGTGGAAGACTTTCTTCATGAAAATGCTTTCTCTATCCCCTTTTCTCTATCTCGGAGAAATGTGGAAATGAATTTAGATATGAATATGAATAATATGAATAATATAGAAAATGTCGTCTAGGGCTGTTAATTTGTAGAATCCGCATCTATATTCACTATTCACTCCCTTTCTCTCTATTGCTTTCTCTTCCTTTCTACTTTCTCTTCAGACAATTCAAATTAAAATCCCCAGCCGCATCACACCACACCATTGAATACCACGCCATAAGATAGATAGAAAAAGAAAAAGAAAAGAGAGAAAGATCTTGCTCATTTCCATTTAGATGGAAGGAAGAAAAAAGAACAGAATTTCGAGAACGGAGAATGTGTCTGTGTCTCTGCCTGTAGAGAAATTCAAAGTCACCTTTCCCATCCCAATTATTGTTTTTATTCCCAACAAATCCAGACACACACGGCCAGAACCAGAACCAGAACAAAAAGGAGCACGAGAAAAAGTAACCGGAGCAGATAGAAATGAGTGCGTGAGCAAGTGTAAAAAAGAGAACGAAGGAAAATAAAGAGAATCGGATGTAGAAATGGAGAAGGATGAAGAGAAAAAACGACACTGAACTCAAACGACAGATGCCAAACTAATCTTAATCGTCTCTCAAATGTCAGAAAGTGAACAGGAGAAGAACTAGAACTAAAACTAGAACTAGAACTAGTAGAGAGAAAGTAAAGGTATAATATCAGATCAGGTGTAGAACGTGCCTCAGTTTTAACTGGAAACCCTGTCGATTCTTTCACTCTCTCTCATTCTCTCTAGTTTCGTCTCTTCTCTTGTAAAGAAAACCCGACCTACCAACTTGATTCGTTCAGCTCAACACAGCTCAGCTCAGCTCGGCTCAATTCAACTCAAATATCGATGTGAATTCAAATGTGGAAATTCATACATATATGTATGAACCTGTCTGTATACTTGTACGTTGTACGTATACCTGTACATTTTAGATTGTACACTGTACATGTTGTCAAATAGGGATGAACTGGTTAGGGAAAAGGCAAAAGAAAGCGGAGAAAGTACATGGGTGAAAGCAGTGAAAGTATAGTGAAAGTAGAGAAAGTGGAGAAAGTAGGGGCACGAGTAAAAGTAACATTGTAGACGAGTTTAATACTAATCCAAATACATGATTACATTGCACATTGCAGCAGCAACGAGGAAGAGAGAGAGTTGTGCGTGTGAGGAAAGATGATGTTGTTAAGTTATTCATCAGGGTGTTTGGTGTGTGGAAATAATAATAATAATAATAATAGTAATACCTGGAATATTGTTGTCGTTCCTTTTTCCATATTGAATTGAATTCGAATTCGAATTCCGCTCTGCTGTTCTCCACAATTCTCTTTCCTTGGGTTTAGTCTGGTTTCCTTCTTTCTTGAGCACAGAGCATAGAGCGTTGAGCATGGGAATTGGAAATCCAATTTAGTTTAGAATTTCCAAATTTCCCCCTTGCACACAGCACATCCATTCACCATTCACCCATCCATACTCCATACTGCAAAACAGAGAGCCCTCCATTCGATCAATTCATCCGTTCGACTGTCTATAAATATTAATATTTTATCAATCTCCCATCTCATGTTTTTTTATTCATGTGCACTTGATCTCCTCTTCAAAAAAGGCTCACATACTCACACTCACACATTTTCCTATGGTTCATGTGTAAATTGTAAATTCTACATTGTAGATTGCAGATACATTTCCATTACAGTTCTCACTGTTTTAAATAATAATTTGATATTTGAATATCCCCAAAGTGTATCATCAGCATCTTCTTGTGTATATAGATAAAACATGGAAATTGTAAAATGTACAGTGTAATGTGTAATGTGTAGTTGACATGAAATGGTAGTTAATCCATGATATTTTCTTTGTTTTTAATACAGCCGTTCCAGACAGACCGGGTCGTCCACTTATTTCCAGTTTTACCTCACGCTCTGTGAACATCAGCTGGGCCCCTCCACTCAACTCTCACAACTCCCGCATCACCAACTATATCATTCAGACGAGGTAAGCCATTTTACAATTATTATAATAAAAATAATAATAATACTACCATGACGATGACGATTAGGATGAATGCAACATTTTTACCTTTATTATCATTACTAAAAGAGAATAAGGAAAATTTGTAGGGAACTTTTCGATAGTTGTCTTTTTATTGTAGGATTCCAAGATATTTAAAAAGCCCATTTAAAATTATACCCTTGAAATAATATTACGCTAGAAAATTTTAAATAATATTTTGGATTTTGGCATGAATTTTCACTAAAATCCTCCTATTCGAAACAATAAAAGGTTAATTATGAGATATTAGATATATTAGGTTTTTGTATATTTTTCCAAGGGTGTGCATTTGGGAATTTTAGTAATTCCACTCATTTGTACATTTATAAATTTATATTCCTGGGATGAAAGTTTTAAAATGGGTTGTGGGGAATTTAGTAGGACCCTTCACTTGGAATTACCTCCAGCTTCGTGTCCTCTTCAAATTCAAATTCAAATCCAACTGCAACTGTATCTAGTATCTAGTATCTAGTGTAGTTTAGTTCTGTTCCAACTTCTGTAGCTAGCTTATGGTCAAAAGGGACGAGTTTAAAATCAATTATTTAATTATTGAGGTAGAGGAGCAGAGAGAGAGTTAGAGAGAGAGAAAGTGAGTTCACGCTCTTTTCATTCCGAGTCTAATGGCAATTGCCACTTGCTACGGCATCGCCTATGCTCTGCGCTGTATCTTGTACGGTTAGGTTAGATGGTGTGTCAGCTGGAGGACATGGAATATATCAGTAGAAGCTGGTTGCTGAATGCTACAAGTATTCTCCTCCGGTCTGGTCTGTTGTACATAATCTTTGGCTGGAATTAAATATGAATGGAAATGGCCGGAATCCATGTATACATAAGCATTGAAAATTGTTTGAAAATATCCACCAGGGCCGTTTTAAACTCGCCAAGTCTCTCTCTTTTTCTCTCTTTGTACACTGTAAAGAGTAAAGAGTAAAGAGTAAAGAGCAAAGGGTAAAGAGGAAAGAGTCAAAAGTAAAAACTAAATGTAAAACGTAACATGTACAATGTACAAAGTAAAGAGAGCAAGACATCATTTTAAAACTAGGAAAAATGTTCATGGTTTCACGGAGAAGGGGAACACTGTAAAATTCTGCGAGTCTTGTCTGGCTTGGTTTGGGCAGTTTTCTTTCCGTTTTCTCTATTGCTCTTATTTTCATTTCAAGTTTGAAATTGGATGATTTTTCTCTCACTTTCACCTACTTTCCTGAAACGTTCATGAGTTTGTCCAGGTCCGTGAATTCCAATTCCTACATTCTACATTCTACATTGTACATGTAGAGTTAACTTAACTTTTGGCTTTGGATTTGTCTGTGACTATGAGTATGAGTTTTGCATTGGCGTTGGCATTGGCCTGGAGAAAATTTGTCCAAGGAGGATGAAGCTGGAGCTTGAAATGGAGATGAAGAAAGTGGTAAAAGTGGTGAAAGTAGAAAAGAGAGAAGGAGCAGCTGTGTGGATACGTCCAATGTTCAGTGTTCAATATACAGTGTTCAGTGTTCAGTGTTGGTAGTGTAAGCAAGTCCAATAATCGAAAGTTGCTCTTGTTGAATATTTCAAGAGGAGACCCTCTTTGCATTCCACACACAAACCTCCTCAGCCCATATTACACAAATACTTACTCCTATCCTACTTTTTTATACATATACATTATACATGTATCCAGATCTTTGTATCCCTCTCCTTTGGAGATAGGGCTCAACAGCGCATCAAGAATCAAGAGTGAGGATCGTCATATTGATGACGATCATCCACACAGTACCAACAACCAGAAGTACAAGCAACACCAACACCAAATTCAACTGCAGGGTAACTTGGAACGTAAAACTGGTCTGTCCTGTCCTGGTCTAGTCTCGTTTGGCAGTGGCCGAGCTACTAACACTTAAACTTGAAGCACGAAACATGGAACACTGTACAATGTACAATGTACACCGTACAATGTTCATGTATACAACACAGGCGAAATGAGATGAGATGAAATCCGTTCAATCCCAATATACCAAATACAAAATACGAAATAGGAACAACATCAAATTCATTCTTATTACCATTTTCCCAGTTCAGCTCTTTACAAAACAAGAAGAAGATCAAGACGAAGAAGCTTTCCTCCTCCTTTTGCTTTTACTTTTACTTTTTTACATTCACATTTGTCCAAGTGCAACTTTTACTGTTGCTGTTTATATTGCCTTCCTCCTTCTTCCAATAAACACAGGGATAGAGTCCATGGACACGAGCTCAAACAAACACCACATGCCGCTGCCCACATGTGAATCCATAGTCTGTATCGCTGTACATTATACATACATGTAAAAGTATTCTCATCCCTTTGCTTTGAATTGCCCTGGATGTGGATTTGGCTCTGAGTCTGGCTCTGGTTCTGGTTCTGGGTTTGGGTGAAGCTCCAAAGTGTATGAAAGAAAAGGCAACAAGCATAAAAGAACAAACAAGCTCTCCCTCTTTCTTCTCTTTTCTCTTTTATATTTTCTCTCTTGACCTTTTCATTCTAGTTTTTTTAGAATAAATAAAATAACAGGAAAAAAGTATGCCAAAGTCAAAGCCAAAGCCAAAGTCTAAGACTTTGTCTTTGTCTTTTACCTTTCTTCTTATTCTTCTACTTTTTCTTCTTCTTCATCTTCTTTTTTCTTCATCTCTAAAGACAGTACAAAGTCAACGGGATTCCTTCAAGCCCCCCTTTAAACACCATCAGAGACAATGAAAACAAAAGACGGGGAAAAAACAGAGAAGAAAAAGACGGCGGAAGAGCCCAAACCCAGACAAAAACAAGAGGGCATCACGAGAACTTTGAGGATAAGAGAAAAGAACAGCATTGCATTGACACCGTTGACAAAACCAGATGCAAAGTAAAAGTGAAAGCAAAAGTGAAAGTACTGGAGAAAGTACGGTGAAAGTGCAAGTGAAAGTGAAAGCCCAGAACAAAAGCACAAGATTTAACAGACTTTCTCCTCATCTTTTAAAAACCGTAAGGGACCAAAAACCAAAAAAAAAACAAGAGACAAAAGCAGATGAGGGAAAAAAGAGTTTTTCTCAATTTATCTACTATTCTGGCTTCTAGACTCTAAATTCTAGAACCTACTGAAACACATACAACTTTGGTAACAAATATAGATCTTTCCATTACATATTTATTTATTTATGTGCTTGATATAGATTTGAAATGAGAGGCCTGGCCTTCCTTTTTCCTCCAGTTTTCATGTCTCAGTTTCTGATGTAAAATGGAAAAGTGGGGAAAAGAGAAGGAAAAGGAGAGAGATCCTCGGGATTTAAGTCTATGAATTTATCCATTTATCCATTTATTTCTGATCCCGTATTATTCCTAATACAAAAAATATAATATATAATGCGATATTTTCGGTTTCCAACAGATAGATAAATAAATAGATAGATAGATAGACGGTAGACAGTTGATATGGAAACTACATTATACATTTTATACATTATACATGGTAGTAAATTGAAGATGGAGGAAGAAAAAGTAGTAGATGAAAATTCGTGGAACAAAAAAGATGGAAGTATGTTGGATGTTGAATTCGGAGTTTTCCAATAAAATAAAAAACCATCTGAAAGATAAGTTGCAATAAGAAATTGCGATTTGGACTCCACTTGTACGCCGTATGTAGAATGTATAGTATCTACTTGACTTGTATTTCTACCTTCACAATCTCCTTACTCCAACTCCAATTCCAACTCCAACTTTAACTTACCCTCCTCTGGTTCCTCGTTCCTCGTTCCTGTTCTTGTTCCTTCCTCCTTCATTATTCTCGAAGCTTCTGTTCTAGTTTCCAGTTCCATTTCAGTCCCAGAAAAAGAACAAGAACAAGAAAAAGAACAGGAAGAGGAACAAGAACAAGGAAAGGAGGAAAGGAGGAAAGGGAAGACAGGCAGAAGGGAGGAGACGAAACCAGATCGAATATAGAATATAAAAAAAGAGAAAACGTTTCACTTTCCAATCCAACCCAAAACTACAGCCAGAACCCGAACCAGAATCAGAATTAGAAGTAGAGAAAAGTAGAAAAAAGTCGAGTTTCGTCACAGTTTGAGAAAGAAAGAAAGAAACAAGTTTTTTTTCGCTCTCTCTCTTCCCTTTGACTTCAACTTTGCTTTTATCCAGAGAATCCATCGACGTGGAGTTGTACTTTGACTTTGACTTTCTCCATTTGATATTTGGTATTCGCCATTCGCCATTCACCATTCGCCATTCGCCATTTGCTATTTGATACTTTGTACAATCCACACAGCACACAGCACATCCAGAATCCAGAGTGTAGAATTTAGGGTTGCTGCATAAGTAGACACTCAACAGATAGATCGTTGCTAAATGGATAGTTGGACAGACAAAGAGAGAGACAGCGAAAGAGAAAGAGTAAGAGACAGGAGGAGAAAAAAGTCCAGTTTCAGCACATACTACACATATTACATATCCAAGATCCAAGTGAAAGAGAGACAGAAAGACAGAGAGACAGACAGATGGACGACCAGTCAATCCTCCAAATTGTCGATGGCCAATTTCTCTGTTTAAATAGCTCTATCAAAATCATCTCAACTTTTTTTCCTCTTCCTCTTTTTTCTCCTTTTCTCTTTTCCTCTTTGAGCTGAGCTTAAACGTGCCTGTTTTTTATCGGATAAAGTCCAAGTCCAACTTGAACTTAAGTTAGTATAGTCTAGAATCTAGAATCTAGAATCTAGAGTCGATTGGATGTATTTATTTGAAGAGGAATATAAGTATCCTTAAAGTAGACTCGATTCAACTCCAAATCCAAATCCAACTGCAAATCCAAATCCAAAGATGACCAGACCCCAGGAAAAACCGGACCCAGACATGGGCATCACTAGGAAAATGACTCGTCTTAAGTGATATGGCGTCGTTATAGTTATGCGTTGGGGCGTTCAGTTTTCACCGTTTTCATTGAAGGTTCAGTTGACTTTGGCTTTGGCTTTGTATTTTCTCTTTTCTCTTTTCTCTATTCTCTTCCACCTTTTCCTCTTTTCTCTTTACTGTTTTATCCATGGGACTTTGATAGCCCTTTCGGTTAACATTTTGGAGGTCCGGACTCTAAATTCTAAATTCTACATTTTATTTTAAATGTCACATGAGTCAAATAGTTGAACTGGACACTGGACAGTGGACGGTGGACAGCCGTTTGCTACTAGTTAGTTTTTGGGAGAAATAATTGGGCAGGATGGAGGATACTGTTGCTGGAGCTGTTTCTTTACTGTGGTGTCTACTGTGTACAATGTAGAATCTACTGGTTTTTGGTCTAGTTCCGTTTTTGGGGAAAGATAGGAAAAGAGAGGAAGAGCGAGGGAGAAAAAGAGACATTGATGCATTCATTCCATTATTTATGGGATTCATAATTAAATTTGTAGATGCACACAGTTACACACGGAGACACTTACCCAAACCAACACCAATACCACTACCACTACATCGTACATGTTACATGCTACACAATTATATCTGTGCCATACATTATAAAAGTATACATATATGCATACATGCATGGACATTCCACAAGTATCAAGTTAGTCAACTAACTAGTAACTAGTGACTAGTGTCTAGTGTGTAGTGATCCTGGATGGACTTGTTCTTTAATCTCTTCAGTTCCAGTTCTAGTCCGAGTAATTAATGGATTAATCTCAAACTCCACAGAGAAATAGAGAAACAGAGAGAAACGGAGAGAGAGAGTGGGAGTTTGACTCTAGGCTCTAGACTCTAGTTGAGTTGAGCTCAACTGAACTGAACTGAAGAGACAGACAGAGACAGAGTTGATATCCGCCTGGGATTTTTGAGGGCTTACGCTCTTACGCTCTGAGGTTTTTGCAGGGGGACTCTTCTCTTCTCTCTTCTTTCTCCGTGTTCCTCTTTCACTTCCAGAGTCAGAGGCAGAGTCAGAGGCAGATCACCGTCATCATCATCAGCATCCCCATGCTTTGGCCTGACTTGACTTGGATTGGCTTCGGCATCATCATCATCACAGTGAGGCTGAATTTGAAGCTGAAGCTGATGGTAATGGGGAATTCTCTGGGAATTGTAGATTGTAGGCTGGAGACCCCACACTTGATACGAATATGAGCAGTATTTTAGTATTTTAGTAAAACGCGTATGATATCATACGGTGTTCAGTGTTCAGTGTTCAGTGTACAATGTACTGAGTACAGGATATAGTATTATATGAAAGAGTCAAGGTAGATGGGAATGGGAATTAACATTTTGATGACTGGTGACATATGGAGCATCCAACCATCCTATTTTACTCTCTCTCTCTCTCTTTCTCTGTCTTTATTTCACTTTGTCTTTTTGCCATTCTCTGCTTTTTTCCTCACTTGTTCTCTACTCCATCTCCTTTTCTTTCTCCTTCGCTTTCTCTCTTTTGCTTTTGCTTAGTTCTCGCTTTAGTAGTCGTTATGAGAAATCCTCAATAAAAATTCCTTTTCGGCAGATCCACTAAGAACCCGTTTCACTTCCAGTAGAAGCTCCAGCCCAAGAAGAAGCTCCAGAAGAAGAACCAAGAATCAGAACCAGAACCAAAACTAAGTCTAGAGTGAGCCTGAGAGCACGGCATCAAGTTAATGGCTTCGTAGATTGATTTTCCAAAGAGTCATTTTCTTCCTCTTGTTCTTCTTGCTCATCATCCACCCGCTGGATTCTGGATTCTGGATTCTGTCTTATTTCACTGTCTCTTGTCTTTGGAGACACTGAAAGAGAAAAGGAGCGTAAGACAAACGTAAAAAACCCAACCAGGCCAAAGCAAGAATGAGAAAAGGAGAAAGGGGGAAGAGCATGAAGAAAATTCCAAAGTCGAAAGTCAAAAGTCGAAGACCGAAATCAACCGTCGACTCCCTTTTTCTTTCCTCCTGTTCTTCGTGTTTCAATTCAAATCGCTTTCCTTGTCTTCTCCTTCTTCCTCATGTTCTTGTCCTTGTCTATAGCTGTCGTTTTCTTTGTCGTCATTTTGCCGGATTCCGGATTCTTCCTGTCTCCTGTCGCCTGTCTCCAAGTTGAGGATTGAAGACTCAGGATTGTCGATGAGTCAGTAGAGAAGAGAGAAGAGAGAAGAGAAGGGTCTACTTACGATTAGACTTGAGTCACGAGTTAATGAACCAAAACCCGGGCATATGCTTCACTCTTCTCTCTTTATTTCCTCTCTTGTACTTTCTCTTTTACTTTTACTTTCACTTTGACTCGGAGTCACAAGTCTCCTGTATTTTCCTTTCTCTATAAGTTACAAAGTGTACAATGTATAAGTGGACATTTTTCCTCATTCTTTTCTTTATACTCGTAACTCGTATAAAAATGTATCTACTTTTTAAATAAAGGTAGTAAATGAAGATGAAGAAGATGCGGAAGACTTTGAAAAGAATGATGAGTTTCGGAGTAAGTCCGAAATTCATTAATAAATCAAGCTACAGATACATGTATATTTTATTAATCTATACAAATATCAATAGCAAAAACTCAATTTAATAGAAGCCTCTGCTTTATTCTACTGTTCTCTTTTGTTGTTCCTTATTTCATCAGATGCCATTGGATTGGATTGGATTTGAATAATATGAGCAAAGAGAGAGAGAGAGAGAGAGACAGAAGAAATGGGAAAGGTTCAAGTTGAAGTTGAAGAGTTGAAGAGTCAATTGACTCGATTATCCTGCATCATTATCAAACTAGAGAGTAAAAACGTCCCTCGTGTCTTGATTCTTGAGTCTTGAGTCTGCAGTCTTCCGTTTTGAGTCTTGAGTTTAGAATTGTGAATTGTGAATTTAGAGCCTACAGTCTTGAGAGTCGACATCTCTCATTTATCGACTTTGTTTCACTTTCTTCTTCTCTTTTTTATACCGGGAGGAGATGAAATAAGATGAGATGACGACAGACAGCCTAACAGACAGGATATCATGTGCATGTGCATAGTAAACTAGAAACTACAGACTACTAAATATAAAATATAAGTGTACTTGGTTTCATTTAGCTTGCATAATCTGTATACTGAAAGTGAAAAGTGAATGCAGAATGTTGAATACTTTGTATTCCTTTCCGCTGTCTCTCTCTCTGTCTCTGTTTGTTTGTGGATGGAGACTGAAGACTGTAGAATGGAGACTGGAGAATGGAGAATGGAAAGATCCATAATTTAAAAAGAAGAAAGGGAAGGAAAAGAAAGGAAAGAAATAAAGTGGGTTGAGAAGAAAAGAAAGAAAAGAAAAGAGTAAGGCTACGGATGGAGGGAAGCGATAGAGGGGAAAAATGTAAGGGAAAGTAGAAGGAGCATAAATAAATTGTTTATGCATAGAGCATAAAGCACACAAGAGAGGAAGAGAAAGGAGAGAGAAACTGAGCGGAGCCAAGCTGAGGCTGAGGACGAAGACTGAAAAGTAGAGATGAAAACCAAACCAAACTAGAAAGATGCCTTCTCTACTAACTTGCCCGATTCTGTTCTGTACTCGATTCTCACTCTCACTGTCTGTCTGTTTAGCTCTCCAACTTAAACTTCAACTTATTCAACGACTCCTCTCCTCTCTCTCGTTCTTTCTGTTTCTTACCTACTTTACTACCTACTCCTCCTCAAGAGTGGTAACACTCTGAACCAAAATGTATCTAAATCTACAATCTACACTTGCACAAAGTACAAGGTACAAAGTACAATGTATAATACACAATACTCACGCACATCACACGCTTCCTTATATTTAAATACTAGTACATTTACATGCATCCTCAATCCTCCTTTTCTTAAGTGAGTACAGAAAATACGGATAGTCAGAGTGGTGAAATGCATGAATATTTGCTATTTCCAGTTTCTGTCCGTCCACTTTCTATGTACATTTAGGAACCTATTTCTGTTTCTGTTCCTTGCTATGAGGACGGAAAAGAAAAGAGGGGGAAGAGGCAAGGGGGGAAATGGATGGCATATATAATATATATAGTCTGTCGCTTTTCCTATCCGCTATTCCCAATTCGCAGATACTCCAGTTGTACAATATGTAGATTCTAGATTCTAGATTGTAGATACTTACGGTGAGTAGAGCAGATCGCAGAAGGTATTGTACATTTTGTATTGTGGGGAGAGGAGAAAAGGAGTTGAGTTTCACTGTCTGAATCTGTTGAAATAATTTGTCTCTTTGAATCATTTTGCCCACCCTGTGAGAGCATCTGTACATTGTACATTCCCTACTCCATGCTCCATGTTACTCCAGGCCGTTACGCTAAGGCTGTGTGGAATTCTGTGGAAGAAAGGGAACAAAAAGGAGAGGAAAGGTCTACTGCTTTCTCCTTTCTTCTCTTCCTGTGGCTCTTACTGTAAATCACCCAAACAACAACAACAATCACCTCAACTCAAAAGGATTTTCCCCTTCCCCCTTTTCCCCGAATCTTCTACTGCTGCTGTGGATTCTCTTTTTGGTTTTGGTAATATTCACTGCACCTTTCACCAAACCAAACCAAACGAATCAGCCAACCAACAAATAAACAAACACAGCACAAGCCCAACGCACGCCGTATTGCATGTTGTAACAAGGAGAATCAACTCACTCCCGTTTACTAACAAATACACCACAAACATGTACAAAGAACATCTGTACATCTAAACAGGAAAACAGGAAAAGAGAATGAGGCAGAAACAGAGGAACAGAGACGAAGAAGAGGAAGAGGAATGGAAAATCCTGGAGATAAACAGAAACACATGTGGGCTCACACATCCATCCATCCTACACATAGAATCTAAAATCTACAACCCATCTTAGATGTATCTGTCCTCTATCTCTGATTTCTACTGCCATGTCCATGTACA
This sequence comes from Sminthurinus signatus, assembly GCA_019776565.1. Lineage (NCBI taxonomy): Eukaryota > Metazoa > Arthropoda > Collembola > Symphypleona > Katiannidae > Sminthurinus > Sminthurinus signatus. Next base: position 15,914 of record JABASP010000668.1, read on the forward strand.
AAAAAATCAAAGTCTATTCTACAGCGTGAGTAAATAGAAGAATCGACTCGTCTAGTTTACTCTCGTTTGGTGAGGTTTGGTTTGGCATCAGATCGCTTTGGCAACTTGTCGACTATCCAAATTCCCTCAATGTCTCACCATCATGAAAATCCAGATCCAGAACCAGTTTTTTTTGCCCTCCTCCTCCTTTTCACTCACTCTATTTCTTTCTTGCTTTCTCCATACTCTTATTGTGCTTTCTCCACTTTCTCCTTCTCTTTCTCTTTGTTTGTGTGTACACAATTTGAATGTCCAAGGAGGACAAGATTTCAAGCTGTATCTAGAATCTAGAATCTAGAGTCTAGAGTCTAGAATGAACATGAACATCTTCAATCACCAAACCATCAACTTTTATCACTTTTTACAGTGTACATAAACATGGACAAACCCAATGCCAAACTCAAATACCAACACAAATACAAATACAAATAAAAGTAGCAGTGGATAAATGGACAAGGACAGATTTGGATCAGCATCAGCATCAGGACTTGGACTTTACAAATACAAATACAAACACAAATAAACATACAAATGTACAAAAGCACATGTAACATGTATGTAAAATCCTTCTGTTCCTCCTGTTTTTCCTACCCACACAAACCCACACAAACAGAGACACTCCACAACAAAAACAACATTGAGAAATGGTGAGTGGTGCGTGGTGACTGGCGACTGGTGGAAGAGAAAAACAAACAAATAAAAAAGGACAAAATGTAGAGACAGTTAAGCTCTTCTTAAATTCACCTAAACAAAATCCTCTGGAGTTTACACAGAGTTTTTTTTTAACCCTTTTTGAACCAACCCAAAATACAAAACTTTTGCTTTCACACTTTCTTTTCTATTTGTAGCACTGGGATTTGAATTCGGATTTGGGTTCAGATTCGGATTTAAAGAGAGAGGATGGAAAGGTTGAGGAAATATTTAGCCCGAGAATTTGTCCCCAGTCGTTCAGATTTGAATTTGGTTGGATCAAAAAAAAAAAATTTCCAAATCTCAAATATTAGCAGTACGTCTGAGTGAATATCTGTAAACTGTAAACTGTAAAATGGTGTGAAATTCGGAGAAGGAGTTTTATTTGGAGAAGGAATAGAATATTCTAAGCGAAGGAATGTACGAGGTGCATCGAGCGGATTGTCAGTACGTATTACAAATTTTGTATTCACTTGAGAGAGTTGAGACTTGAGACTTGAGAATTTTTGATATAGTGCAACGTGATAAGATAAGAGATATGAAATGCGATACAGCACATTTTGAGATATGATATGATAATACGTGCATTTTTCAGTTTGTTTGTTTGTAAATGTTGTATTTTGATATGTGGAGATTTGATATGAGAAATTGCAGAGGGAAATTTGGAAATGGAAATAAATCTGTGCATAAAATATCAAATGGAAAAAACATGTGCATCTCCATACTTTTTGTATGTGTAATGTGTAGAGTGTAGAGAGTAGAATTTAGAATAAGTGTGAAAAAGATATACAGAGTGTACACGTTTTTTTTCCTTTTTTTTCTTTTTGACAGGATTGGAGAGGATGGAGACTGGAATGAGACGGGGATCCTCACGAACAATCACACTGCGTATCAGGTTTGTACACACACAGACTTTCTCTATTCTCTACTTCTACTTTTCTTGTACTTCGTCTACTTCTATTTCTATTTTTCTCCCTTTACTTGTTATCAGGCGTCTCCGTTTTCGTTTTCGTTTTCATTTTCGTTTTTTTTTTACTTTTTTTTGTTTTTCCACTTTTCTGTCCTTCTTTTTATCCATTTTTCCCCACTTTCTGGAGAAAGTAGAAAGTAGAAAGTAAAAAGTAGAAAGTAGCACCCACATCTAATATTCAACCAACCAACCAAAACCAAGAGCAAAGAGCAGTACAGCAGTGGCAGCTCGTACACTTTTTTCCTCTATAACTTTTTCATAAGGAGACGACACTTGATTTCAAGTTTTTCTTTTGTTTTTCTTGATACTTGCTTCGTGCTTCTTGATACTTGATATAAAGTTTATGTGTGACTTGACTTTTGTTGACTTGTGAGTTGACTTGGATTTTCTTATTTTTTTTGTTCTTGTTTTATTTCTCATTTTGATTCATGCAATTCCTCAATTTCTTGGGATCATCCAACCAACCAACTTTGTCTTTGTCTATCTAAACTTGGATTTGGATGTGGATTTGGCTTTAACAACTCTACAACAATCCATTTTGATATTCTCAACATCCGCACCGTTTAGGTTACGGGACTGGAGCCATTCACAGTCTACAGCTTTCGAGTTGCTGGGAAAAATGGTGAGGAACTCATGAAAAGTATTAAATATAAAATATATATAAAAATAAAAAATCAAAAAGAATGGAACTCACATGGAGCTCACATTACTTTTTTATTACTGTCTGTATTCTATTCTGTATTCTGTATGATGCAATTTTTGTCTAGTTTTCCTCCAGTCGTTTATTCTTTTATTACTGTATTTATATTTATATTTATATTCATATTCGTAGTCGTATTTGTTTTCGTATTATTGTTTAATATTTACGAGGATCGAGGATTTCAATTTGCGACAAAAGTCCCTAGTTTGTCCTCATATTATAGTATATTTTTATATTAAGCAACATTTAACTGAATCCAGCAAAGTAATACAATAAACAATAATAAGACAAAGTCTGGAAGCTAAGAGTAAAATATGGCGACAAATACGACATAATTTTTTTTATGAAATAATGGAAGAGGAAAAGGAAATGGAGCTGGAACTGGAAATGAAAAATAATCTACTTGTAATTAAATGTAATCATACAGAATACAGAATACAGAATACAGACAATCCAGAATCCACCAAATAAATATACACACATCTTGGTACATTTATTATATTTTTTCAGGAATTGGCGAAGGACCGTTTAGTAAGGAGAGCTACTATTTTGTCACACTGCGAGAAGGCAAGTGCAAAAATTTTGTGTGATAATAGTCTCATTTGGGCACTCATTTGGAAGGTAAAAGGTAGAGACACTAGACTTTGTTTTCTACCTTTTACCGTAAAATCCTCAGAAATTGACCAGGGGACACAGACTCAAATCACCTTTAATTTTACTCATATACTAAAGTTGTAAGTGTATCTAATTCCAACTCGAATTTCATCTTCAGGGTTCTAAAAAGACAAAAACCATGTGCACAGAGCACATTGAGTAGAAAAGTACACAGTAAAAGATAAAAGGTAGCTTTGTTACTCCAGGGTTTGACGGTACATAGGAAAAAGTATGGAGTATAAAGTATCTAGAATCTAGAGTGTGGAGTTTGGAGCTAAATCTAAATAAATAGTAATGATGGTCATTATATTTTAATTCCTAGTCATTTATCAGACAGTCGGCGACCAAGCCAAACCATACGGTGACACTAGACACTAGACTTTTTCCTATTATTATTAAGGACAATGATACACACAGCTATAGCTAAAAAGCATATAGCATGCTGAAAACCTCTCTCTCTCTTTCTCTCTCTATTCTCTTTTCTCATTTCATTTCGCTCCCACATTTTTACTCTTATACATAGATAAATTAGATGCAGATAGTAAAAGGACATTGTACATAGTACATAGGATGAAGTATATTAATATACTTTCACTTTGCTGCCCAGTGCACGTTCCACGTTCAAAGTTCAACATAATTTACTACAGTGGACTCGTAACTCCTCAACTCGAGACTCGATGAAGAAGCTCCAAAATACTCCAGGAAGTGCTCAGTGCACATTCCTCGCACCAAATAATTATTTGAGCCTTCTATTATTAAAATTTACAATTAAGTCTGGATTTTTTTTCTACAGTTTACTAAGCAGTAGAATCTAGACTGTAGACTGTATCAAAATCAAGTATTCTGTACATGTTACATACACAAGGAAATAGACCGAAGACAAGGACAACGGAAGAGGACGGTGGAAGAGGAACGGAGGGCAAGTGAAAATGGTCAGAGGAAAATTGAGTGGTGGGAGGAGGAGGAGAATACAAAAAGATACAGAGAATGGAGAAAAGACCGAAGAGAGAAGAGAGAGAGGTGGATGTGGATGCGGAGGTAGAAGAAGAAAAGAGTTGAAATGAAGAGAGTTCAAGTTAGTTGAAGTTGAAGATGGATAAATAGTGAAAGTCCTGTGTGGAGGAAGAGAAAAGGACAAGAAAGAAAGAAAGAAGAGTAGTTTTATATGAGAGGAGAAGAAAGGGGTATTGTTGGGTGAGTAAGGTATGGTATGGACCTGGAAATGAATGGGACAACTTAGGCCATAACTAGTGTCTATGTGTCTGTGTGTCTAGTGCCTACTTTCTACAGTCTAGATTCTCCATTCTAGATGCTAGTGTCCATGTCTACTTGTGCTTGTGTGTGTGTGTTCTGGAGACTTTCTTCTTGTGAAGAGTGTAAATGTAAAGGAAAGTCCAGTTCAGCTCTACACTCTCCTGCTCTTGTGCTCTTGTGTTCAATTGGGCTGGGGAAGTGGAAGAGAATTAAGGTTTGAAAATATGAGGACAGGGCAGTAACTTTTTGCCTTGCTTTATCATGAGACTGAGCTCGTCGTGATAAATTGGGAACATCCATTTCACTCCTTTCTCTTCCCTTTCCTCCAGTCTCTTTTCAGTTTACAGTCCACTCTCTCCCTCTGTACACACACCGACACACACACACACACACATTGACAAACTTTCGTTTTCTCTTTTCCTTTCTCTTCTTCATCTCTTCTTCGTCTCTTCTCTCTTCTATGGTAGTTTTGTCTCCTTTTCTCTTCCTCCTTTTTCAGTCAGTTCAGCTCAACTCACATCTCACTTTCATCTGACACTCCCGACCCACTACACCATCAAGTAGAAAGTAGAAAGTATATACATACATCCATGTATCCTGTACACTGTACTCTGTATATTTAGATGAGGATGAGGATGTCCTTGTCCACTCTTCTTCAGGAAGCCGACTTAGACTTGGACCAACATGAAGAATCTACAGCCTCCACACAAATCCAACTGGAGAGAGAAGAGTTTGAACAAGCTTCAACTCGAACTGGAACTGAACGTGAAACTGAAACTGGGACTTGAACTATAAATACGCTGGCTGGTTTTGGTTTTGGCTCTAAAACTGATTCTGCAACTTGAACTAGAACTAGAAAAGGAGAAAGGAGAAAATAGAAAGGAGCAGCGACAGAAGGAAGAGGAAGAGGAAAGAAGAGGAAAGAGGACGGAGTGGAAAAGGAGGAGGAAAGAAAGTGAAGACGACTTAACTCAAAGTTCTCACAACATTCTCAGCCCAATAACTTTGTCAATGACAAGAACAAATTACTCAGTCCACCAATCTTCCTCCTCCATCACATCACACTTGGATCTGGGATCTATTTATTCCTTAACTATATTTATTCAATTTACATTCAGGACCCCTACCAGCACCCACACAAACCCAACAACCACAACCAATATCACAACAACTACAGCAACAACAACAAGAACAACTACCCACCCGCACGAAAACGACAACGACAACGACAAACACCGTCAACTTTAAGTTACATCTTCCTCAGCTCAGCTTTCTCCTCATCTCCAATAACTATTTCCATTTTCCGTTTTCCATCTTCCTACTTTCACCAATGCATATTACGTATTATATTTATGTGTACCCTTTCTCTACTATTTCACTAGTACAATTACAATGAGACGATTACAATTTTCCTCCACAAACATTAACGTTATCCTCACAAAGAACAAGAAGAAGTACAGACAAAATTTAGAAGTAAAACTAAAGCTAGGACCAAATCACAAAAGTAGAATGGAGAATGGAAAATGGAAGTGAAACTTGAAATCCCTTTTGGAACTGGAACTGGATCTGGATCTGGAACTGTTCAACTGATGGGGAAGGCAGGCGAGCCGCTCTAATCAAATCAGTCAGGACATTCTTCATCCTTGTGAATTCAACTCGGAAATTCCTATTGTTGGGTGACACTTTCACAATCCAGATCCAGATCCAAGTCCAAATTCAGCCTCAGTCTCAGTCTCAGACAATACCCACAAATCCGGATCTCACATCCTCTCTCATTTACTTGTTGCAACGAGACACATTTCCTCTATTCTATTCCGTTCTCCTCTGTTCTGTTCTATGAAGAAAGCTCTTGTGCTCTTCCCTTCTTCTTTCCAGTTTCTGTATTCTGTATACTGGACGGAATTCAACTGGATTGAATTGGATTGGACTGGGCTGGATTGGATTCCAGTACATTGACATGTTTCTAAAGCCCCTTCTTCCCAAATGGCAAATGGCGGATAGCGAATAGAGAATGGAGAAGATTTGTAGATATTTAATTAAAGGAGCATTTCCTCAACGACTCAACAAAACTGACTATTCACTATTCACTGGATTTTTGAAGCACCAAGAACCAAGAACCAAGAGTCTAAATTCAAATTCAGAGTTGTTGAGGATGAAAAGAAAATATTATAGAGATATCTTTTTCTATTGTAGGAAATCTATTTGTATGCAAAGTATGTCTAATCCTCGCCACAAGTTCAAATCAAATTTAATCAAGATTTAATATTTAATCTTGAATCTTGAAGCTTGAGGCTTGAATTTTGAAGCTCATCGTATAATACTTTGTATTGTATTGTCTGTGGAAGATTCTACCGACAGATGACAGATGACAATGGCCAATGTTCAATTCTCAATACTGATTTATATACAGACATTTTTCCCTCTTCATTTTTATTTTTTATTGAATTTTATCAATGAAATCAGAAACAGTAATTGCATTTCCATGTTTACTATTTACTTTTTACGAGCAGGAAAAAATTGTAGTAATAAAAGTTTCATCCCTTTGAAACTTTGAATTGTAAAGGATTTATTCATGGTTTTTGATCCCATCCTTCTATATGCTTTCCTTTGAATATCTGTAATAAAAAATAGCTCATTGTATATTGTATGGTAAAAAATAAATGGAAGAGAGTGGGAGGTTTATTATTAGATGACGGATGAGCTCGCTTCATATTTTTGTACGCACTCATGCAAATCCGAATAAGAATCCGAATACGCATACAAAAACTAGAATGAATACAGCACACTTTACACTTTACGCAGTGCTTTGTTGTAGGTTACAGATATTCATTCATTTACTTTGAATATTTTGTATAGGATTTCCTGTGTGTGTTATTGTTATTGTTGTGTTTGTGTTTGTGTGTGGCGATGCGGTTGTGAGAATTATGGCTGCCTGTGTATATTATTACTGCAAGGGGATATGGAAATGGAAATGGAGATTGGAATTGGGATTGAGATTGAGATTGGAATCTCATTGTGAGTGAACACCGTGGAAATATTGTACAAGTATAAATATAAATTTGTTCCGTTCCCAAAATTCCATATTCTATCTGTATTTCATTTTTCTGGGATCTTGAACCTTGATTCACAAACATATGTATTTGTGTACTTGTGTAATTTTGTATCTATCTACTTTATTTTATTGCCGAGGAAGATTTTGCATTTTATTTGTGAATTTATTCACCGACTAAAGAGTATTGAGTATTGAGTACAGAGCAGACGAATTGCTTCCAGTTGAACCAAACTGTGAGCACTGAACACTGAAGATTGAACATTGAACGCACAGGTTGATTTGTGTCTGCATTTTCCAGAATCCAGAATGTGCAGTGTACAAATATATAGATATTTATGTGTGTATTGTGTATCAATCTGATCTGTGGGAAGTGGGAAGTAGGAGGAACGGAGAAAGGAAGTCTAGGTAGTTTTCCAATTTTCCTTGGAATTCTAGTTCCAATTCGAATACCAATTCTTATTCTGGTTCCCAATTCAAATCCACAGGATTATTCCAGTTGGATTATTTATTTCTCAGGGTTTTTTCCTTCCTCTTTCCTCTTTCCTCTTTTCCCTCTTCCTCCTTCATATTTCATACATCGTACATCGTACATAATAGGAATAGTAATAATAATATTTTTACTGCTCCTTCTTTCTTCTTTTCTTCTTTAGTTGAACTTTGATAGTGGGGAATATCTTGAGCGTTGGATGTATGTACATGTGCATGTGTAGATGAGATACCTACGAATGCCTCGGCATTTGAAATTCGGTATAGGAACGGGAGGGTCGTGCTGAGTTTACACAGGGAGCGTAAGAAAGGCACTGGGTTAAGATTTAGATTTAGATTTTGTTGGATGCTGGAGTCTGGAGTTTGAATTGGGAGTTGGGAATTGTGTGCTCTCCTTTCTCCATCTATACATACATATTTGTGGATAACCTGGGGAGATTCTTGAGATGTTTTTTTTCTCTCTCCCTCCCGCCAAGAAGATGACTACTTTCTCCCACTTTCCCCATCACAAATGACTGTGGAGACACATTATCAGTGAATACAATGTGCATTCTACAAGATGTAAATCGTTTTACGATCTTATTTCATACTTTTTCAAGCTTTTTTATGAATAATCCTTTTTGATCAATACTCGATATTCAACACTAAAAAATATGCAGCAAAAACCTACGTTTAATATTCAACATTTCAAGAAATAACCCAAAACCAAAACCAAACAACAATCAACAGTCAACAAACAACAAACAACCCCAATTTTAGGGTCTGAATTCTGCATATATGTTTTTCTGGCGGAATTACACTTCAAATAATAAAGGAGAAGGAACATCGGAGGACAATGTAAAATGTAAAATGTACATTTTACATGTTTTCAAAATCCTCAGAACCTCAAAACTCAAAAACTCAGAACCTCAGAAACTCAGAAACTCAAGCTCAAGGACTTGAAGAATTTTTCGTCTGCAACTTCCCCACAGGGTGAAAGCTACTTTCTTTTCAAGCTCCAATAAGTTTTTCATACACAGAAGACAACATCTAAAGTCTACAGCATCAAAATAAGAAGAGGCATCCATCGACGAGTACACAATACAGAATGTGTCAGAGGGATTTCCAACCTCCGTCAAAAAATCCACATCCACATTCCAAACTCGGCCCAGTCAAAGTCAGAGTCAAAGCTGGAGTCAACGTCGAAGTAGAGCCAATACCAATGCCAATGCCAACAAAACAAAAATACAAATTCAAGGCAAAAAAAGAATTTTGAATTGTGACTGTAGATTCAAAACCTACAATACACAATATAGAATGCACAAGGTACATATTAATCGTTGAGAGTGAAATGCAGTGCAATGGAATGAAACGAAATGAAAAGAGAAAAGTGAAGAAAAGGGGAAGGAGAAAAAGAGAAAGAAGAAAGAAGAGTGCACGGTCCAAAGAGTGAGGGAATAAAACCAAAAAAAGATGAATGCTGAATGACTACCAGAAGAAGAGGAAAGCATATGTGAGTGTTTTGGCATGTGGCGCCAAAAAATATCCCCAGCCACAGAACAGAATAGAAAATAGTAAAAGCGGCAATGAAAATGAAAATGAAAGCAAAAGGCAAGGAACCATCATCATTTCACTGGTGTGTGGTTCTTGGTTCTTGGTTCTGGTGCATAGACAAATATCTCTGTACATACTAAATTGTATGTACAGTGTACAGTCACAGGCCAGGAAAACGAAATAGAAAAGTAAAAGAGAGAGAGAGAGAAAAGTCGTCAGTTTTTCCTTGGGCACATCCCCACATATTATTATTGCCCATCATCCTCCTTCACCATTCACCATCCATCCCATCCCATCCAAAAAACATCCACAAGAAGAATTGTAACAAGTCTGTGAAGGAGTCGGAATCGGAGGGGGGAATGAAAATGAAAAAAATGAAAAAATGAAAAAAAAGAAGAAAATGCCGAGAGAGAAATAAGGAGTATTATGTATTATATTTATAGTATACATACATGCATACATGCATACATGTGAACATGGGAACAGAAGAACAGAAGAATAGAAGCAGGAGGAAGGAACGAGCAACTCTTGCAATTTCTCTCAACCGGATAACTTGAGCCACTTTTCTCCAGTTCCAGTTTTCCATCTTCAGCTTCAACTCCCATTTACGACCGAGACTTTTACGGCTATCAATTCCTCCGATCCAGTATCTGTACATACAATTTTCCTACAAGAACAAATATGTACAAGTAAAACTTGGGAAAGGGAAATCCACGGCTTGAAAAATTATTATAGATCCATGTCTATGATATAAAATATAATATAATAAAATTTAAACTGTTGTACAGTGTACAGTGTGCAGTGTACACAAGTTTTATCGTGTAAATATGTAAACCTCCATGTGAATTTTACAAGCTTCTTTTCTTTTGTCTCTACTCTTCTCTGTATTTTGTCACACGTCCCACTTTTCAAAATATCCCCCGTACCAACAACCCAGTATCCAGCACACTTTATACTTTCTATATTATACTTTTTACTTTGTATGTAAAATAATACAAGTGAAAATGAGGAACATCTTCCTTCATTCATTTATTCACTTTATTCATTGATTCAGTGAGTGAGTTTGAGCTTGTGCACTGTGGAACTGCGTTTTGTGCATTGTGGAAGCTCATAGTCCGAGTACAAAAGCTCAATTAATCCCAATTATGCTGAACAATGGAAACTAATCAATTATTATTATATGATTTTCTCTCCCCTCAAGTCCCGTTTCTCCCTCATTTCCCTAATTTCTACAGCCCTTTCACTTTTCCAAATCTTCCTCTGTCTGTCTCTTCATTACATTACATTTCATTTCATTACATTTTCTTGTTGGCCAAAGACTGGAAAACTGGAAGACTGGAAGACTGGAAAGTGGAAAGTGGAGACTGGGGAGAAATGTCGAGTGTTGAATGTTGAATGTTGAATGTTGAAGAGTGGAGAGTGGAGAGTGGAAACTTGTACTTGTAAAAGTTGTGATGCACTCACGCTACACATTACACATTCTAGATTATACTTGCATTAGCTCGAGTGCAAATGAATGAATGAATCAGTGAATGAGTTAATGAATGAAGCTCCTGTTTTTGAGTTTAAGTTTTCCCTTTCATATTCAAAAGAAATCAAAAGAGCGTATAGGGGAAAAAAGGAATGAGCTGGTGTCTTTTTCTATTCCTATTCAATCTTCAGTCTTTAGTATTTAATATTGAATCTTCATTAATTTAAGCAATGAATTTCAACCCTGAATTTAAATAGAAAGAGGATGAATAATAATTAATATCTTTTAATTAGCTTTTAATTTTTCTTTTTTTATTGGATTTACCTTTATTAAAATGAGGATGAGGGTGGATTTTAGATAAATACTATTTTTATCGATATTATTACAACTGGTTGATTTGGGTCTGTGTCATTTGTCATTTTAAACTGAGTTCAAATGTGTGAGAATCAAATGAGGGAAATGAAATAAATAAAATAAAAAAGTGAATTTACATATGAATGTGAATGTGATTGTAGATTGTAAACGGTGTATGTTTTTTGTATGTGTTTTGATGCGTAGTACCTGAAGGGAAACCGATCATCACGTCAGCTGTGAATACGAGTTCGTCCAAGATCCGGCTCACATTCAAACCGCCGCCCAAAAATACGATTCATGGGGAATTTATTGGCTACCGACTTGCCTACCGACCTCGTGAGGATAAAGCATCCCATTTCATGCAAGAAATCTACCTGCGAGATCCCAACATTCAAGTGAGTACAGAGTACAGAGTACAAGTAGAAATTGAACAGATCATAAATAACAAGTCTCTTCTATTTCCTACACTCTATACTTTACTTCTTTGGAGTTTGGAAAATATAAAATCACACATCACCAATTTTTATTATCCACCTCCCGCATCCGAGATTCTAGATTCTAGATATTCTAGATTTTGGACTCTACTTGTACTTTTAGAAATAGAAATGGAAATTTCAATGGACTTTTTCAATGTTTTTTACGATGGGTTTTTAACAATTTTTATGACTCTGGGATTTTTATATTAAATGGTACATTCTTCATTCCTGATTCTTTTTCTTGTTCCCTGCAGAGTTTCACCATAGACAGTTTGCTGACCTACACACAGTACCTTGTGTCTCTCCAGGTCTTCAATCCAGATGGACTAGGTGAGAAAATACTCTTTTTATTACCCTCTCTCTCTTTGTGTGTGTCTGTGTGTTTTCACTCAAGTCTCAAGTCAAATTCAGAGTCAAACTTTCTCCATGTAATAATTATTAATGAGGAGCAAGTAATTTGATTACACCTCTGTTTCTGCATTGGCATTGGCATTGGCAATGGCTTTGACTTTGACTTGTGGACTTGAGCTTCTGCTGGTGATTTTGATTTTGATTTAGAATTTAAAGTGTGGATTATTTATGAGGATGTGGAATGTGGAGTGTGGAGGAAACTCCTATTTCTACTCAATCCAATCCAGACAATAAATTAATCCGGTCGGTTTGTTTCATTAAAGTTTATGCTGTTTATGCTCATGATGTTTATCTCTACAACTATCTATCTATAAATAATAAATAATCTCATGTTTGACTTGGTTGTTGTTTGTATTTGTTTCCGCAGGTCCGTCGACGACAGTGGCTGTGATTACGGATGAAGGAGGTGAGTAATTAACAATGTTCCGTACCTTTTTGACAGTTGTTCTGGTTAATTAGCAAGTTCATAGTCCTAGTCATTTTCATACTCATAATCATATTCCTGTTTGAATTCTTGTTTGGATTTGGATGCTGATGCTGAATTTGCATTCGTTTTGAGTTGGAGGAAAACTTGCTTACAAAGACATTTCAACAACTTTTCACAACTCACCTTATCAAATTATAGTGAAGCTTGTAGTTGCATACACATATAATAAATATTGTACACTGAACGGGGAAAGGTGGGTGTTTTCAAGGTAAATATTATCTGTGTAGTTTGTTCATGTTTATGGTTATCTCATAGATATCACAACCAAACAGCGAACAGCAAACTCCAAACACATTTCACATTACCCATGCACATTTATCCATGAATATAAATATAAATATGTTGCATATCTCCCATCGATAAATTATAAGCAAGAGCATCTTCCAGATTCCACTGTACTTTGTACTTTGTACTCTGTACATGTAGAATGTAGAAATATCTATGGTCGTTAGCTTGTGGCTTGATGTTTTCCCGCTCCCTCACTCTCTCTCACTCTGACTCTCACTTTGAAATTTGCGATGTGGTGAGATGGTAAATGGTTTTGGTAGTGGTGAAGTTTTCTCTTTTTCCTTTTCTTTATGTGTGGATGGGCCTCCACGTTCATGTTTTCATGTTTTTACTAATGCTGATGCTGATACTCATGATGTTGATGTTGATGCTGATGTTGATTTGGCGGAGAGCAAAGGAAAAGTAAAAGTAAAAGGAGGGAAACGGGGAGAAAGATGGAAAGATGGGAAGATGGGGAGGATGTTTCAGCGGTTCAAGTTTTTCATATCTCCTTTCTGCATGTATCTTTCTGTTTTGACTACTCACTGACTCCGTGTGGTCTGTACATTGTACATTGTACATTGTACAGAAGATAAGCAAGTAAAAAGTAAAAGTAAAGGAATGAAGTAAAATGGGAGGGAGGAAAACAACACAGAATATAGAATATAGAGCCTCACGTTGCATAAACATAGGTTAAAATCTCAATATCAATATCAACACTCTGGGCCTACTCCAGTCGACTCCGATTCCCACAACTAACAACTAACAACTAACATGTATGTAATGTTGTGGCTTTCAGTTTCCAGTTTCCACTTTACACTTTCTTGAATTTTCCAGTTGTAGTTGTTGCGGGTGAAAGTGCTTCAATGTGTACATATACTTGTATATGGTGAAGCTATAGACTGTAGACGGTAGATTGTAGGTATTATTATTTTGAGGCAGTGGAGCTGGAAGTGTTCTTGTTCAGTTATATAGATACACCAGTTTATTACAGGCTACCTCCACTTCCCAACTCAATAACTTTGATTTACTTTCCACACATACGAACAATTTCTCATTCTGCTTCTGCTTCTTCTTTTGGTTCTGGTTCTGATGCTGGCTCCTTGGTTTCCTTGCTTTTACCAGTTACCATCTACCACTACCGCTAGCGGTAAAGGCAAGGATTTTTCCTCCATGCTCCAAACTCCGTACTCGATAACGATTGTTGTTGGTGTTGTTGTCTATTAGACATCTACATCTACAATGTACAATGTACATCCACATCAATGTATGCATCTAAACATGGACTGCTTTACTTTGTGTGTGTGTGTGTGTTTCTGTGCACTTTTGCATTTACGTATTGTACCCCGAGTTGTGTATGAGAAAAGGGGAGAGTTTTGATACGTATTTATTTATCTTTCCTCACCTCACCAACAACATCTTTCCACCACAGCCTCTTCATCATTATTATTATCTCCATCTTCATTACTTTCTGTTCCCAACTCCCAACTTCCAACTTTCAACCCCAACAAACACTGAAAGGGTATTTCATATCGTATCGTAGCTCACAGTCCAATTCCAAGTCAAAGCGAGCCAAGCCACACCAAACAAGAGAGTGTGTAAATTGCCGTATCACTGCAGTGTGCAGATTTTGATAAAATAAAATGAAATAACTGGGAAACAACAAGAGGAGCAAACTATGAAATATTGTATTGTACTTGAGAATATCAAATATCAAATAAATAAATATTACATGTGAATTGTCGGAGCCAAGTCATAACCAGCCACTCCAATTCAGTCCAATACAATCCGACAGTATATAATGTACAATACAGAGCCATTTCAAGGAGCCAGACAAGACAAGTATTATGTATTAGGAATATTGTGGATGAGGAAGAGAGCATTAAAAGTCACAAGTGAGTGCAGTGCAATTGCATTTGTTGGTTGGTTGAGGGCTGAGTGAGGCTGAGGCTGAGGCTGTGTGAAAGGAAAAGTCGGTGTCAGTTCTTGGACCGAGTCCAACACACCGACCACAAACAATCCATTGACATGCTTCTTTCTCCTTTCTCCTTTCTCTTTTCTCCAGTGTATAGTGTGTAGTCTCAAGTACATAGATTCTCCAAACAAGAGGAAAGAAGCCTCAATTCTCATTCTTCATTACTGTTCAACCAACACTGAACACTAAACAAGGAACAAGGAACATTCAGTAGACAGCCAACAGCCAACAACTTACATCATGTTCTTCATTCTTCATCTCTTTCTCTTATGTCTTATTGTCTTATGTACTGCATCTACAATCTACAAATCCTCTTTCCTTACAACACTCGATGAAATTCAAAGTCCAGTTTTTATCTTTTTCCGTCACAAAAACTAAAAGATTTAGACGTACATTTGGAATTTTGTTATGACGCTTGATTTTGATTCCAAAAAGAACCAGAACCAGATTCAAAATTTAAATAAAATTACATAGACATACGAAAGGTGATATTGGAAAGCAGTTGTGAGCTCTTCATTTCCAGTTCCAGTTGTAGTTTAAGCTACAGTTACAATGGCAGTCTCGTGGTTCTCCAATTTCAACTCTCCATGGGAATTTGGATTTGAATTTGGACTCGGATTCGATTTCCCGTCTTGTTGTTCAATGTACAAGAATCTTGTAACAAGATCATGTTATGTGCAATTCCACACATTTTGTTCGCTCTCTATCTCTTTCTTGTTGTTTTTGTTATTGTCTGGGATAATTATTTATTCAGTGTGTGGTGTCTGTTTGTGTGGGGACGGAGAATACAGCTTATGTATTATAAAAGGGACAGAGAACAAATACAAATACAAATACCAAGACAACGACAACTAAATAAAAGGAGAAGAAAGGGGAGCTGTAAAATGGGAAGTCTAGATTTTACATTGCACATTTTGTACATTTTGTACATGCTACAGATTCTGTATCTGAATATTAAATCTCAGTTTGAGTTTCCGTATTTATTCTGGATTCTGGATTGTGGATATGAATCTTGTCCTGGTCCTGGTTCTGGTTTGTATTCGTTTTCGTATTCGTGTTGAGTTGAAACTTGTTCTGTTTTACTATACAAGTAGAGTTTCAGAAAGAGAGAGTTTGAATTTTGAATTGTGAATCGCGAATCGTGGATAATAAATGCACAAGTTAATTCTTCTTCTACCGTGTGGACCATAGGCTGTGAATTGCTATAGTTGGAAGTTGTGAATCGTGGACTTTGGAGCGAGGACAGTTGGAAGATGGAGATGAAGATCATGATCATGATGAGATATGATGCGAGAGAATCTGCTTATTTTGCTTTCTAGTCTTCTCTTTCTCTCTTTCTCTCCCTGTTTTTTCCAATGGAAAGTTATATTACGCACACTTTGTCGTTGTCTACTTCTTGCTATTCTTCTTCTTTTTGTTTTGTTTGGTTGTGGTTTCCCTTTTCCTCCAGTGCGTACACAGTAGACAGAATACAATGTATCTATATCTATTTTCTGGTTCTGGTTCTAGTTCTAGGTACTTGTCATAGAAATGGTGAACATTTCTATCTATACAATTGTACGCTGTGCATTGTAGAATTTTCTCGGTTCGGTTGGGTTTGGTTCGTTAGTATGGAGTGTGGAGTGTGGGGTATGGAGGATGGCGGTTGAATTGTGTGTGGAGTGGGAGTGAAAGAGAGAGTGAGTGAGTGTGGAGCTCCCAAAGGTGGGAGAAAAGATAGAACTGGAATGGGAATTGCAATTGGAATCATCTTAGATAAAACTGGCTGGTTGGCTGGTTGGCTTGTTGGTGTTGGCTCTCGCCCTTCTACTGGACTTTGGTACGTGTCGAGTGTCGAGTGTTCAGTGTGTACGGAGCTCAGAGTCGAGTGTCTGAAATACAAGAAATAATACAGGAATACATTATATCATGTGATAGGAATAGTCACACAGTCAAAGTCCTCACTTCACTTCCCTCTTCAAACTCCAGCTCTACAACAGTCCACTACCATCTGAATCCATGTATACCAAGTACACAGTATTCAGCATTCTACATTCGACATGTAGCCCGAGTTTTCCACTTTTCCAGTTTCCAGTTTTCCAGCTTCCTAGCTTTCCAGTTTTCCAGTTTTCTAGTGAAAACTCTTGACGATGTACAATGTACAATATATAGTATATTATATCCTGGTATAGCCCAAGGCTCTGTTGTGGATCCTGGATAACTTTTCCATATACCTATAGCTATTACATTTATACAGTTATGATATAACTGCAGGAGGATTTCAAGGAGAGAAGGAAAGTGCATGTTTTCTTATCTTCACCCTCAACTTCCCCGTTTCATAAGTAAAAAGAGTGTTATATAAAGCTATATAACTATGTTATATAAGTGCGTACATCCAGTCCAGGATTCCTATGCCATGTTCTACTGATATATTCAGTGTTTACCCTGTACTGTGTACTTTTTCTGTGTATTTACGGAGAGAAGCTGGAAGACAGTGAGGGTTTGTTGGATGTTGGATTTATTATGTATGGAGTATAGTGTATGTTGTATGTTGTGTGTTCTTCGGTTCGTTTGTGTGTATTATATTTATATGTATGAGTTTTTTTTGGAGGAGTCGTATGATTTCCAATGGAAAAAGCAATAGCAATATATAGGAATGAGTACGTGATGGGCGTAAAATATTCTGGATGTTGTCTCCTTCTCCTTTTTCTTCTTCTATTTCGGTTTTCTCCAGCTTTTTCCCGTGGATTCAAATATTATAGTTATAGTTATAGAGGATACAGAATGGTAAAACGGTTTAGTTTGGTTTGGTTTGGTTTCATTCCGTTTGGTTCTGACTATGACGATCGATTAGCTTCTCACAGGCTTACATCTTACATCTTACATATTCTGTATAAATATAAATCTACGTACAGTACGGTGCGGTGCAAAATGTACAATGTGTACAATATACAGTATAGAATTCTCAGGCTTCTTCTCCTCACTCACAAATGCCATCCATTCCACTCCAATAAATCTTCACACACCGTCCCTATACATATAAAACCATGTATAATGTACAATATCTACAAACTACAAACTACAATCTGCAATGTTCAGTGTTCAGTGTACAAAACATTCGGTTTATTTTGTGTATAACTACTTTATAGTCATTTCCTTTTCCAGTGTACACTGTAGACTGTAGAGTGTAGAATGTGCACGCACAAGCGTGCTATAGAATCATAATGGTCTTATATTAACTTATATATTCTCCACACTTCACAAAACACACAATCACATCAAAAATTCATGCTAATTTAATTTATTAGATATTTCTCTCTCTTTTACTCTTTTACTCTTTCACTCTTTTACACTCACTCCTTTCCTCTTCTTTTCTCTTTCCCCTCTTTTCTTTATGATCCGATTCTCTCTCTTTCTCTTCTCCGGTCGGATCAGATCGGATCCGCTGTTTGAACAGACAACAGACACAGAGAGACAAATGAAAGATAGAAGAAAGAAAAGAATGAATGAATGGATGGATGCATTGCATTTTGCAGTCCAATCCAATCCCATCCAGTCCAATCCAACCCGTTGTAAGTATTTCATTTTCATAGTAATTTAGGAACCATAATGTAATATAAAGTAATGCATTTCATCGGAGATCACATATAACATATATAGTTCCATTCTCATTTTGATTCTCCTCATCCTCTCAATTGTACATTGTACATGCAGAATATTCTTCCATCACGATCTCAATCTCACCGGTTTCCACAAATCTACAGTTAGAATCGAGAAATCGAGGAATCGAGAAAGTATCATTCGACTTGGAGAATTCATGCCTGATCTAGAATCTACATGTAGATTTACATTCTTCATCCTTAGTGACTTGTGACTCTTGGTTCCTTTCTAGATTCCACATTCTATACTTGATACTCGATATTCTATAGAAAAATGCAGATGTGGAGTGGAAACGAAGAGAGAGAAAGAGAGAGAAAGATAGCCTAGATATTTTTATTATGTCTAAATTACGGTTACGGCCACGGCCACGGTTTACAATCTATAGTTCGTACGATATGGAGTATAGATGTGTATTTGTTTGCGGAAGGAGGAAGAGAGAGTAAAGAAGAGAATGAAGATGAGGATGAGGACGAGGGCAAATTTGGAGATGGAGACGAGGAAAAGAATTATAGTTGGTGGGTGACATGTCAGCAATTTCTTTCTCCTTCCTCTTTCTGTCTGTTCTCCATTCTCCGTGGACAAATCAACAGGATAAGTCAATAATAGATACTATAGATAGATTCTACATTCTACTGAATGTTCAATAGTCAATAGTCAAGTATAAAGTATAATACTTTATACACGTAGAGTTTTACTTTTTTTTTACTCAACTCTGAGCAGAGTTGAGTTGACTTTTCTTTTTTTGTTCTTTTTTTTCATTCATTTTTTATTTGTTCCAAATTCCAAATCCATATCCAAAGTTCATAACTCATAAAATATCAATTTTATGCGTAATCTGGAGCATATACTCTGTTCTCGGTATTCTCTAGATGTAATACAAAATACAAAAGTCTGGGCACAAAATGTAAATTACAAGTTGGAAATTAACGAATATATTCCAATAGTGGATTCGAATAGCAAACAAACAAGGACGGAACTATGAGAAACGAAGGAAATGAAAAAAGTCCGAGGATTAATAAATAAAAAATGTTTAATTTATTACAGATGACAGTTAGCTAATCAATGCACTTGCTTATTCCTTATTCCGTATTGGATTTACGTGCACACATGTATTATTATAGCATGTGCATATAGTTTATACTGCATAGTATATACTGAATGCTCTATCTTAGTTACATAACAATTATACAACGTAAGTAATAAAGAATAAGAGGAAATACTGAAGGAACTGAAGGAGCTGAAGTTACTGAAGAAGGATATTTAGAATAGAATAGAAACGAAAAGAAACGTAAAGGTTAAAACGGCATCGAGAAGAGTTATTGGTAATAATTTATTACTAATAAATAACAGATATGAATGTACATAGGTATTATTACGTATTATCATTATTATTCTCTTGTGCTGGTGCTTGGGCTTTTAACTTTGAGTGGGAGGCCAAAGAAATTTCTCGCAAGTTTCAACTATTCATTCTTTATAACAATTAATAGCCCATTATTATTTAAACTACATTTTCATAGGACACTTCCATGGCTTTTGATTTTTGATATGCACATTCTTGATTCTTAATGCTCAATATTCCTATTCTTATTGCTATTGGTTTTGGTTTTTCATTCTATTTTCCGTCTGATGAAATCGAGGATCAGGATAATTTTTTTAACCTATAGAACTAAAAATAGTACCTGAAGTAATAAATATGTAAATATGTACAGTGCATTTCCAGAAAAACACAAAAAGATAATAAATGGAAAAACTAGTGCATATTGCATGTTGAGTTTGCATGGGAAATGGATATTTATTAAAATATTAAATGTTTGAGTAAATATGTACACTGTGCAAAGTACACTGTACAAAGTACATCCATTAGGTTGAAAAGTGCATGTATTAAATACTAAATATTATACATGCGACATGAGGGCAAGTGGAGAGCAAACAATACACAACACACAAGGCATTGGTTTGGTCTTTGGTGATTTGAATGAGTTGGGAACAAACGGTCGTTAAGTTGACAATTATAACGATTATTACGCTCCTCATTGTATTTAAGTGAGTGATAATAAGGCATGTGGTTATAGCTATTAGATACTGATATTAGATATGTTACACGACATGTATAATGTATGATGCAAGGGGTTTACTCTGTTATATTTTATATTCTATACAATATACAATACACAAGAGAATTTGAGTATGGGTTTAGTTATTCGTTGGATATTTTTGTGGTGCTCTCCTGTTGACTGGGGAGGGCTGGAGGCCATCTGAAAGTAGTTGTTGCAAGCAGAGGAAAGAGTGGAGAGGAGGAAGGCTGAGGAGACGGAGATAGATGTAGATGCTTCCCTATACTTTTCCAACCAAATGGGTGGAATGGAATCAATTCAAGTATGTACTATGTTCAGCTCAATTCAACTCGGCTCAGCTCAGCTGAAAGGGAAAGTGTACATTGTACATTATACATTATACAGTTTAGAGAGATGGATACACACTTACATACATTCACGGCTTTTTTCTTCTTTTACATGGTGTCAGTCACTCGTACATCGTACATCGTACATTTACTGTCGTATATCGTACATCTACAAAAGTCATATGTGTGTAGAATCTAAATTCTAGACATAGTCAATAGTCACAGTTCACAGTACATTCTCTTTTCCTCCCAGCATCAACAATAACATTCAAAAGGAGATAGGAGTACTTTTGCTCCTTCTTCTTCTCCTCTGCTCAAATTCTCTCTCTCTCTCTCTTTCATTTATTACAATTACTATAGGCCGAGTTTTCAACTCAGTTGAACTGTACACATGTAAGAAACAGGAAAGCTCCTTTGCTCACATTTTTACCTCATAAATAAATTATTATTATTTAGCATTCTAAATACAACTACCGACTGAATATTCAATATCATTTTACTTCAAAATAAACAAGATTCGCATTCACTTTCGTACTATTATTCGTATTCGTACTATTATTCGTGTTCGTATTCGTATTATTCGTACATATTATTATATTATATTATACCCTACACAAAACTGCTATACAGACTCAAGTTGAGAGAATCCTATATCGATCGATTCACCGATTCTTCTCCAAAATCCAAAAGACCAAACAAGATTGAAGATCAGGAAAGAAAAAGAAAATGTATCTACATCTGCATCTTTATCCTCATCTAGATTTAAAGATATCATCAACACGACTGGAACTAAAACTAGTGACAAATTATTTGTAATTTGATAACTATTTAATTAAGATGTGAAATGACGGAATTTCATGGTGCAGCTAAAAGATAAAAGATAAAAGACATTGATTCGAAATTACAAACTACGGATTGAATAAATAAATTAGATAGTTCGGAAGTTGGAAGTGTCATTAATGAAGACTGTCAAGTATGAATAGACATGGAGAATTGGAGATGGAACTTGAGTGATTAGAGTTTGAATTAAAACTGTCAAATCCTGCATAATTTGTGAGTGTGGGTGGTAAAGGTTGTGGGTTGTGAGTTTTAATTACAGTGTGAGAGTAAAATGAAGGTGACAATGGGGGTTTTGGGCAGAATAGTCGGAGGGTCACGACGGTCCGGTTCATCCGGTGTGTCCTGGTCCAACTTTAATTGTTCTCTGTTCATCTTAATTATGAGTGTGGAGATTGTCCGGGTGATGGGGAATCACCATCGAAATTCTAGTGTTCATTCTAGTGTCAAAAATACCAATGCCAATGTCAATACAAATGTCAACGTCGGTATTGGTATGGGTAACAATAGCAGTGTCAATGAAGATTCAAATGCCAATGCCAATACCAAGTATAATATTCCCAGTACTAGTCCTCGACATGATCATCTAGAAATCCAAAGAAATTCTGACGACTTGACACCAGGTTATTTTATTTAAATATTTAATATTTAACAATTCATTATTATTTAGAATATTCTTCATTCTCACTCATGTATGAGTGTTTTAGTCTTTAGTCATTGATTCAAGTAATAAAACCAGGATAAATTAAATCATGGATTTAAATTGATCATCCTGGAAATTGTTAACCTTGACTCTTGACTCTTGACTCGAGTTGGCTTTTCCTGTTTAATTGTCTACATGTTAAGATTCACATTTCATATTCCAATTCTTTTTAAATTCTAAATTCATTTGTACTTTGTACATGTGATAATATAGATTCTCGATTCTAGATTCTAAATTCTAAACAAATAGACGGCAGCCACATGTTTATTTAACATAAATAAATACATGTACCCTTGTTACAAATTCAAATAGATATCTAGTTACAATATTTTAGTTATAGGTTATAGATAAAGATAGATGGATCATAATATTATGTTTGAAAACATTCAACTTTTTTATCTACAATGTACTGTGTATTGTACATACTGAAATGTTTATAGTTTTTAGTGTTCCATGTGCAATGTGCAGGATATAATAAGAAAATTAAGCTTCTTTAAATGCAAGTTCATATTAGTTATTAACTTGGATTGGATTTGTACATATTATTTATTGACATTTGATGTTTGGTGAGTTCTTCAAGAGTGTCAGACTTGAAACTCTTCTGAGTTCTGCGTTCTTCTGACTTTTGACACCTCTGTGTGAAAAAAGAAATAAGTACCCAGCCCGACTGCTAATTACTTTTCAAATTACAAATGACTCAAAACTCAAAGCTCAAAAGTAGAGTCGAAAGTCAAAAGAAAACAAGGTGACAAGTGATGAATGATGAATGCGTGTGTCACCTGAAGGAAGTATTATAGGATGATTTTTTCAAGGATTTTCATAAAATTTCTTGTGCACACATTTGTGCATGCACAGATATAACAAATACAATAATAAGGAATAAAGAATATAGGCAATAGAAAATAGATTGTAGATTGTTGACTTTAGTAGAAAAGTACTAAAAATTCTATTTGTCTTTATTTATTTATTTATTTATGAATAAGAAACTTTGCCTCTCGCCTTTTGCCTTTTGCCTTTCTGTTCCTCTCCCTTTCCCATTTTCTCAGCATGTGTGTGTATAAAGTATAAAGAATAAAGAATAAATATTATTTTTGTATGCTCAATGCTCAAGCAATATTTATGGTTCCTGGTGACTGGGATGAGCGATGACTCACTGCTCGTTGCTAATTTAAAATTTAAATAGGAAATATCATAACATCATTATGAGGAAAAGTATGCCTACATGTAATTATATTCTGTATCTGCGTAGATACGATGTTTGAAGTTTGAAACAAAAAGAAAAGTCATAAAATGGTTATGTTTTTCCATATTCCATAGGTACGAATTACGAATATTTTGTATTTTCTATATATAGTCCTCGTCATCGTTATTGTTATTCTCAGTATTGTCTTTTATCTTTTCTTTTGAGGAGTTTAAGACTCTAAACTCTAAATTCTAAACATATCATCACCAGTATAATAGATGGTGATGATAATTCTTTAAATTATCAACTTACTTAAAAACTTTAATCTTTGCGGTCACAAGAAAATAATGTGGTCTAATGTGATTTCAGTAGAAAAATACATGTATGACTGAGATTTAAAAGTCTCTCAACCTTTTTACTTTTTACCAATACCAATATCAATAATTCGGAAGTTGGAATTTGGAAATTTGTATCTGAAAAAAAGAAGGTGGAAGTTTAAAGGGATTTATTTGAACTAAAAAGTCAAAAGTCAGCACTTTGATTCTGATTCTGACTCCTTCAACTGAATTTAGTATTTACTCGAGACTCGAGATATACATAATACATATAGATTCTCGCCATAATTTTTTAAAGGGGAGAAAAAAGTTTTGAGCTCTCACGCACAATATACATTGTACATTGTACATGTTACATGGTTTCCTCATGTTTGATTTCTGATTCCTGATTCCTGATTCTTGATGCTTGATGCTGTATTTTTTTCTCAGTAAGTACTTACTCCTGATATTTGCCATGTTCAATGTTCAATTCTCAATGCTCAAAACTCACAAGTCGTAGTCACTGTTCCCAGTTCCTTGTTCAATGTTCAAGATACTGGAACTGGAAGTGTAGATAAAAATAGAAGGAGGAGAAAAAGAAAAAAGTTTCAAGCTCCAAACTCCAAACTCCAAGCACCAAATAATATATTATACCCTTCGAAACCAACTGCATAAAAGAGAAGACGTATTGGTTGACAGATGGAAAAAGACAAGGTAGAAATAAATATGCTGTATATGTAGAAAATAGTACTATTTCTATACTCGTACATATGCTTAGTACATTGCAGTAAAAATAAGTAGAGTGGAGGATCTTTTACTTCATTTAGACTAGAGCTTTGAAATTTAAAAGTTGGAACTCTAAAGTTTCAAGCAGCAAGTTGTCAAGTTGAGCCTGGAGCCTTGAGTATTGAACATTGGAGCAAGATCCAGATAAAAATGGAAGAGAGGAGCATAATGCATATAGATATGCATTTGTACATTGTACATAATAATATTAGTTGAGTCGAGCAGATGTTGAGGAAGGCTCAATGCTCAATGGAAATGAAGATGAGAAAAGAGCAAAGGAAATGGGTATGGAGTATGGAGGAAAAAGTAAATATGGAAGATGGAAAATGGAAGGTAATATACACAACACAACACACACAAATGTACTATGCATCCATACAGCGCATTTCTATTTAATATTTAAGGGAAATGGTGGTTGTTTCTATCTTTCTATCTCTAATCTATGTACAAAGTACAGTGTACAATGTACATTTTGACTATTGATAATTGAAAAAACTTTATGCTGGTTGGCTGTGAGAGGAAGTTGTCCATGTGGCTGGATCCTCTACATATGAAATATGTACAAATGCTCTGTGTCCAGTATTCATCCTTCCAGAATTCAGAATCTAAAGTTTTTTTCTTTTTGAAAATGAACTCTCTTTCAGTTTTGAGTTTTGAGCTGGGAGTATTGAGCTTCATCATTCATGATTCATGAATGAACAAAACTAAAGATGTACAATGTACAATGCAAAATGTACAGTGTAGAAAATATCGTGGTCTAGAATCCTGTGGTGTGTTTTGTGTGGGTGTAGAAAAATGGACATGCTATACATGTACAATGTACAATATATATGTATGTACATTGAGCATTTTCAGCCTTATACATTTGTACAGATACTCTGTACTGTGTACATGTGTGTTTTTTCATTTCCCTTACAATTTACAATTTACAGCAAGGACGGAGGACGGCACTTTTGTTCCTGTGTTAATAGATAAAAGCTGACGAAAGAAGAGGACAAGGGTCCGATTCTTCTTCTTTTCATTTTTCTTTTACGTCTTTTTCACTCCACCCAATTTCCAGCACCACCACCAGTTTCAGCTCCAGCTCTAGCTTTGGGTTTTAAATTCAGTAAAGATTGTACATTGTACATATTGAACTAAAATGAGGATTGTAAATTTTTCAATGCACTTATTCTTCTTCCTCTTTGCTTTCATCATCTCATGAGTTTTTACTCCATTTTTTCAACTGTTTGATGGGTTTTAGAGTCCATAATATAGAATGTAGACTTGGCACTTTTCATTTAGTTTAAAAAGTATTTTGTAAAGAGTGAAGAGTTAAGGGTAAAGACAGAGGGAATCTAGAATCTAGAATCGACTGCCAGTTGGATCTGTTATAACAGTTACACTTTCAATCCTATTTGGATTTTACAGTTTTAAGTTTAGAGATTGCTAGCTCCACAATGATCAACGCTCAACTCCGTTTTTGTCCTCTTCTTTCCATGTATTTTTTTTCCTTTGCTTTTCTTTTTCTCCTTTTAGATCCCTCTTGCTTTTCAAGTTTGAATGTTTCCCTTGTAAAATGTGAGTAAAATGAAGAGCGTGCAATGCATCCTCATTCTCATCGTAAATATACACCCACACCAAAATAGCTAGTTAGTTTGTTAGTTAGCTCTATTCTCTCTCTTCAATCCTCACTTTTTCTTTTCATCGGCTCCGGCACTAGGCACAAGGCACGTGTAAATGTCTGAACACATTGATAGAGAAACAGTAATAATATCATACTAATGGTAATACTAATACTGAGACTGATGCTGATACTGTACTGATAATAATGATGCAGAATAAGGAATACGAAATACAAAATATTTTTTACATTCGAATTCTACACATGGAAATATCACCAAAAAGATTCTAGTTGTAGGTGTCTCATGTTGAAATTGGGAAGTTGCAAGTTTCTGTAGACTGTAGATGGAAAAATGCATAGTATTTTTTTACCTAGAGAGAAAAGTTCTCAATCACATAATATTCTCTGTAAATGCAATAAAATGCGTGTAAATAAATGGGAAAGTGCATTCTGCATTCCATTTACAGATACAGTTTACAGATATTTCAGCTCCAAATCCATTCATTAATATCCGTCAATGGTTAATGGTTAATGTGGATCGTGAATCCATAAAAAATAAAAATTATGTTTGACTTTTGAGAATTGAGAAGCTCATAATCATAAATCTTTTGTAAAAGGAAACAAAATGAAAGGAAATGGAAATGCTAAAAAATAACTAATAAAATCCTCAAAGTAGATATTAAAAAAATAAAACTAAGTTACTCTTTGAAATTTAATAGAAAAGAACAACTGTCAAATATCAAATATAAAATACTGAATTGAAATGAAAGTTGTCATAATATTTTAAATAAAAACCTGTGTAAATTGTAAATTATGTATGATGAAAAAATTAAAATGAGGTTTTATGTCTTTTGTTCTACAGTTCCGACTAAACCTGGGAATGTGAGTCTTTTATGGGTGACGGATTCCATGTTGGAATTATCGTGGACAGAGCCGTCCAAGCCGAATGGAAAACTGGAAGGGTATCGAATCTACTATATGCAGAATAATTTCACGGGGGTGGTGACAGTGAAAGAAGCTATGCCACAGATGAAATTTGCACTACCAGATCTCGGTAAAAATACAAAAATAAATAAATAACTTTTATCTATCATAAATCATAAAATAAAGAATTTAAAAAAATAAAATGATAAAATATAGGTACACTTTTTAATTTTTAATTCAATATTCAATATGCTAATTTTGTCTTACAGAGGCGTATACAGAGTACAAAATCTGGGTGAAGGCGTTCACTTGGAAGAATGAGGGTGATCCATCAGAGACGATAGTTGTGAGGACAGATGTCCGAGGTCCTAGTCCACCAAAAATCCTCAACGTCTCATGCCTCGCTGAAGATGCACTGTACATCCAGTGGAGTCGCCCCACCAAATTTTACAACACCATCGACTTTTACTATGTGGACTACCGGTCGGAGGAATGGAGGGATTTTGAGGAGGTGGCAGTCTCTGCTCGCTTCGACCTCCTCGATCAAGCCATTTTCCTACCAAATCTAACCACAAATGTCATGTACGAAGTCCGAGTTCGGGGTGGGACGAGGAGTGTGTTTGAAACGGAAAAGGTTTATAAAGGACAAGTTTCGGATTCTCGCAAGATATTGATGCAGCCGAACTGTGAGAAGGCTCGACTCACCTATAACTTACCAAGAGCATCAAATGAATTCACTCCAACCATGGTCGCCATTTCCGTTTGTGCATCCTTTGCTCTGTTTCTTCTCCTGGTTGCTGTTGTTGTCTGGAGGTAAAGCATTCTTTTAAAAATATTACAAAAATTATAAAAGTATCTAATATCACATTTTTAGGAAGCGAAGCTGACTATTGAAATACTCGTGTCCGTCCGTCTGTCCGTCTGTCCGTGCACAATATGTATGTACATGTATTAGATAGGAAAGCTTATACACATATAGGTATGAGTGTGCACAGATATATAGCATATACTGGAAAAATTGAAACACTTAACCACAATTAAAATTAATTGCAATTACTTAACCACAATTAAAATTAATTGCAATTACTTAATCACAATCACAATTAATTGCAATTACTTAATTACAATTAAAATTAGTTGTGTCCACAACTTCAACTTTTGTGGACACAAAGTGGACACAAAAGTGACACAAAGTGGACACAAAAGTGACACAAAGTGGACACAAAAGTGACACAAAGTGGAC
>JABASP010000669.1:0-44357 GCA_019776565.1 Sminthurinus signatus
AAATTTATCGATTTTTTAAGGGTTTTCAGAAAATTGGTTTTCTGATAACGAAAAAATCACGTTTTAAAAACGTAACCAACGTTCATAACCATTTATTCACCAAAAAATAACGTGAAAGTTTCCATTTGTGATATTAGGGTTGTATCTGTATAATGTATAGTGTATCTCTCTCCTGTTTTGTTTCTGCATTGTATTAGCGCACACTGAAACACATGAACATACGCACGTACAACCTCAGTACATTCCTACATATGTACAAAAAGACGCACAATCTCTATATACTTTTATATGTTATAGATGTACATGTACAAACAATCTGTCAATGGCAGCTTGATCCTTCAAAAGTATTATACATTCATAAATTGAATGGACTACAAGATACACTACAAGATATACACAAGATACACAATATACACAAGATACAAGAGACCAAGAAAAAAAGCACCCCACACAAAACAACACATTGTTTATATATACTATAATAAAGTAGGTATACTCTTCACTCCTTCACTCCTGTACAATATTCAATTTATTCAATAAAATAGTATGTGTCCACAGTGTCTATAGTGTATAATAGTTTATAAATACTGTAGAAGAAACGGATATGACGAATGACGAGTGATGAGCATACTGTGCATCACACACAAGACACAAGACACAAGTACATCAAGTACAACAAGAATGTTATGCCTCCTCCTAAATATTTCTATATTCAGTATTCAGTATTCAGTATTCAGTATGCAGACATAAAATAACCATTATGACTATTAACATGGCTAATAATAATAATAATAATTCATTGCTATTTACTATCTGTATATTATATATTAGTATGACATTGGTTTGGTTGTTACAATCACCCATAAACATACATAATGCATAAAACGTATCTACAATCTACAATCTACACACTATACACTTGTACGTTATACGCACTAGACAAAAAGCAGATGAAAAAAAAAACAAGGTAAAAAAAATCGTGAGACGAAAGACGAACAGACAACTTCAAAAATGATGGGGTATGAATGACTCCTTTGCCTTTGTGCATAATACATAATACATAATACAGCACACGGTATACGGTGTCTCGGTCTCACGTCTCACACTGTGCAATTTATTTGCAATGAAATAATTCAATTCAAAAATGAAGGAAAAAAACACCTGACTGTTTTGGTTTTGGTGCATTTTACCTTGCTTTGTGTGTTGTACACTGTACATTGTACATAGTTTGAATATTATGCCCAAAAAGTCAACAAGCAATAATACAAATTACAAATAATGTGGTTATCATTTGAATGTTGAACTCGTAAGTTAAAGTTTGCATCTAAAAAGTAAATGACTCTGAACTGCAAACTTCCAACTGCCAACTAGTGAGAGGCAACGACGGAACGAGACTCGAGATTCGATTCAATTTACAAATTACAAATAACGAATAAGGTGACATAACATTTCTACACTTGCAATTTTCACCAAGTTCAGAGTTTACGATGAAAAAAAGCTTACAGATTACAAGTTACAAATACAGAGTTCAAGTTGCAAGTTGCAAGAGATAATGCATTTATTTACTTTTTTTGGTTTTGATTCTGACTTCTGATTAGCAAATTTTGGTAAATGAAGTGGTAGAGGAACAAAAAATAAAAAAAAATCATGCACGTTTTGCCAAATCCATTTTCCATGTATTATTTGCACTAGTAATCATTTTGCTGTACTAGTACATGTGCTTCGAAATTCAAAAGTACACAAAAAACTAAAGTCAAAGGATCTTGATCTCAATTCTCGCCACTCTATACTTTTTTTTTGGTTTGACTTTGTACTTTGTACGTAATTTGAAAGGGCAATGTTGAATGTTGAAGTTGAGAGTTGAGAGACATAAATCAAAATGGATAATGGATAAATAAATTTTTTTCTCATTCTCATTCTCGTTCTCGTAAAAGTTGAATACTATTGTCTATTGTCACATGTTGAATGTACATATTTATCTGTGTTCATGACTCGTGCGAGTCTTACGTATTTCGTACTAGGAACATGGGTGATTAAGATATATCAGAAAAAAAGTGATTTTGAGAGCCTTATTACTTTATTTACGTTTCGTTAGCTTTCCATGTGTACACAGAGTACACAGATTTATTTAGTCATTAATGCCGAATGCCGATGAGTTTGAGCAGTAGAAATCTGAGCAATTCTCAGTTTACAAGTTGCACTGATTAAATTGAGAATTAAGGCAATCACACACATGTCATGTGTGTTTACTATTATGGTTATATTATTGTGATGATGATGGCAACGATGCGGCGATACTGGATATTTGATATTGCATACATTTACAATTTACAGTGTAGAGTGTAGAGTGTAGTTTCTTGAATTTTCAACTGTGTGCTTTTCATTTTTCACGACATGTTATAATTTATAATATTATTTCTTGAGCTTCAAGTATTCAAGTATATTAATATTACTCACGAGAGATAATAATAATATTAATATTGTGTATGTTGTATTATTATTATAATCAATTATCTGTTTGTAATGATATTTCTAATGTTTTTCTTCTGTTTCTTTCCCATCTTTTAGCTGTGGCTGCGGCAGTCTACACACACAATGGACAAGTAGCCTACACAATCTTTGCCAACAAAGACATAATTCCAGATCAAAAGGGAGTGGACAAGGTGACACGAGAGTATCTTCATGCCGAAGTACAGCAATTAACTACCGAATTGGGAATCCAGATGACGCCCTGGAACTCAAGAAACATCCGTCAAGAAGGATTCGCCTAACCTTTGTCTCCCTTAAGGAAACTTAACTAATTTTTAATTTAACTATTATACTATATATTGTGTACATATAAATAATCTACTACGATATAAGATATAATCTTGTACATATTCAATACTATGATATATATTATGATATTTCAAAGGAGAACAAAAGCACAAAGAACTTGAATACAAACATAAAAGTATTCAAGTTGCAGAGGAGAGAAAAAAGAAAAAAAGATATACGATTTGACCAAATTTCAAAACAAGTCGTAGTCGTAGTCGTACTTATACTTATACTTGTATAATAATAATATATTATACTATACGAAATGGAAAAAATGCATATAATTATGACAATTACACCAAATAGATGTAATTTCATAAACCATTGACCATATAATCGTAATCATAATCCGCCTGCTTAGTGTTTAATGTTTAACTATATTAAGTAAAAAAAAACTAACTTGACTTAATTGTTTCATGTTTGTTGGTTTTTGAGAGTGTGTATACTTGTTACTTATATTATAATATTATGTACCATTGTGTACTATATATTTTAGTGTATTTATTTATTTTGATATAAATAAATACATCATGTATCATGTCATGTCCTATTTACTGTAAACTTTAAAATAGTTAAAATAGTTTGTATTTTATACCTTATTAATTTTATTATGTATTTTTATTATTTTTTAAGTATTATTAATCCTCTGTACTGTTGAAAGAACGGGATGGGTGATGGATTATCATGGTTTTTGGTTCTTTTGTTAAATTCTACGGAACATTTGAAATGCATGGAAAAAAAAATTCTTAGTCTAAAATGTCCAATGTCCAATGGGCTCTCCAATATATATTATATTGTACAGCTTTCGTGCACTTACGTATACATAAGATAGATAAAAACAGAAGCAGAGAATTATAAAGATTGTTTATTAATATTATCATGTAATATGTATAGCAATGACCACTACTATTATTAATTATTATTGTTTATTGTTACTGTAGTACATGTACAACGTACAGTGTACAGTGTACAGCGTATAATGTATAATGTACATCTACGTGCATCTAAATAAGATAAATATATAAAATAATAATAATATATAAGTGCGAGAGACTGAAAGTTGAAATACCTTGAAGATGAAAAAGACCTTGACTCTATTTACACTTGTATAGACATAGTATATCATGATTCATGAATAAGTATACATATGATGTGATGAGTACGCGTATGCGAATTCCAATTCCAATTCCAATACCTATGAACTATGACTATGAATATGAAACTGACATATGAACGAACGTGAACGTGAACACATGTCCAACGTCCAATGTCCAATGCATTCGGTATTATTGTATTATGTATATGTATATTATGTATTATATTCCTATATGAATATGCCTCATGTATTTTTGTGTGCATGCATTATTATTATTATTACTAATATTATTATTATGCATTTGCCTTGTATATCTTGTATTTTGTACTATGAGATTTTTATACGGTGTACGGTCCATCCGCACAGTCATTCATTCATTCAAAATGTATGTCCTTACTCTTAAATACACAGAGTATGTATGTAGCATTTAGTATTTACTTGTGTGTTGTAGGTATGTCTACTGTCTACGTCGTACATGATACAAGATACATGATACAAAGTAAAATGTAAATACACTGTTTGAACTATAAGGAGTAAGGAGAAAAAAAAGCTGTGATACGAAAGAAAAAAAAAGAAGCTCATTGTAGAAAAAATGAGAAAAAATGAACAGCAAAAAAGAAAAGAGGAATCTTTTATTAAATATTATGCATATTTAACG
This sequence comes from Sminthurinus signatus, assembly GCA_019776565.1. Classification (NCBI taxonomy): domain Eukaryota; kingdom Metazoa; phylum Arthropoda; class Collembola; order Symphypleona; family Katiannidae; genus Sminthurinus; species Sminthurinus signatus. The sequence goes on from JABASP010000669.1 coordinate 4,572, forward strand.
GCGTCAACTGTCATTATCATTTTTTCTAATAAAAAAATAGAACATGAATTTGTTCATCCACACATTCAAATAACAAGACAAAAGTTTTATTTTTAATAAGTGCGTGCTTTTAATTTCATTTCATTGTATTATTATTTATCATATTTCATACACAATGTATATGTTTTGTACATTGCACATTGCACCTCTTATGCATTTTATTTTATTGTTCTACACCTTAATAAAATACATAATAGGACATCTTTTATCTATTATCTATTTTCTAGAGTCTACAGTCTACAAAGTATGGAATATGGAGAGATTTGCGTGCTGATTTTTGTTTATTGCAAGTTTTTCCCATAATTTTAATTTTAATACCTTCGTGGTGTCCGACCGTTTGCTAATTAGGACCATTTCTTCAGAAATCTACCTCTTTTTTTCCAACAGCCATTGTGTATTGTGCGCAGCTCATCATGCTCATTTTCATTTCATTTTCATTTCATTTTCATGCACATGCAAATTACGGTATGAGGTATTTCCATTTTCCGTAGCAATTTCAACTCTAATTTAGATAATTACTCACACCAATACATATCACATATCACATGACACTAAGGGCAGCTTATCATTTGTCATATGTAGATATATTGCAAATAATGCTAAACGCTGACTTGAGTCTGATTTTCTGCGTTCTACATACCGGTATTATTCCTGATAATAGGTCACTACCCACAACCACCACTATGTACTTATGTACACACACTGTTTTTAATTTCTAAACAAAAAATCTAAAATCCAAGTACTTTTTGAAATTATGCAGGGAAACGTCATTAGAAAGATTATACAAAATACAAAATACAGCGTGCAGATTGTAAAGTGTAAATGAGAGGAAGATAAAGATAACTAAAAGTTAAACATCCATAGTTCATTTAATTCTCAATCTTATTCCCGTTATGATTCTTACATTTGTACATGTATGTATATAGTATATAGCTTATATAATAGTTTGTTACGTTCATTTTCATGACTGTTCTCTTTTCTTATTTTACATACTCATTTATTTCTTGCTACATATAACATATAACATACAGTATGCGTATATGTTGTTTTTCCCTCGTCTCGCTTCATTTATCACACATCAAGTAATAAAATTTGTCATCTAAATTAAAAAAAGTTGGGAAGTTGGGAATTGTGAGGAAGTAGTTTACATAATATATTCTAGATTCTACATTCTACATGTTATATGAATTGGGAGTTGGTGAATGTGTGAATGTGTGAAAAACGGACGGAAATGGACAACAAGATTTTGATAGAGATAGAGATTGAGATAATCTGTAATCTGTATGTGTGAGTATGTGAGTCAAAAAAAATAAGAGACAGAGAACAGAGTAGAACAGAGAACAGAGATGCGCCCTCACTGTATGTTGTATGCTGTATGCAGTTCTGATTTGTGCTACATTTTACACATTACATATTACATATTCACTGCATTTTTTAAGCCGCCAAGGAGTATAACTAATCGAGTGGTCAAGTGGATGCTGTTTTCAGCTTGTTTTGGTTGTTTGGCTTGTTGCACGCTTCATATATTATATATTATATAGATAGTGTGTCTTTTTCCACTTGTCATTTTGTATTATCTGTATATTCTACAGTCTATGCATTTTAAATGCCACAGTCAACAAATTGGGCTACTTATATCTATATCTATAGTTATGGCTATAGCTTGTTGAGCTGAATTCAAAATTCAAATCATCTGCATCCCAAAACTTGTTTCCGCTCCTCCATTCTCCATCGTTCATCGTCCATCGTCCATATTCCTGCATTTACATAATCAGGAAATTGAAAGACTTTATAGGACGATGAAATGAAATGATTGAATAATGGAAAGTTAATTAGATGAAAAACGATGAACTTTCACACACACACAAACAAACACACACAATAATATCATATCGCTTGTAAACTTATATAATATTACTTGTAATTGTTACCGTCTACCATCAACAATCAACACAACAGTCTGCAGTCTGTAAAGTGTAAAAAGTGTAAAGTTACATTACCACAAACTATATGAACTATGTACAACTATATACAAAAAATATACAGGTGACAACTGTTGTGTAATCTAATGATAAAGCATAAGCAATAAACAGTAAACATAAAGCTTATTATGCATGAATTCAATCTCAATTCCTACTCCATACTCCATCCATATAGAACAAATATATTGTAGATTGTATATTTTATAGTGCGCACGCAAACAAAAACAAACAACAAAAATATTCGGAAATAATTAAGATTTGATGAAAATGGGCTACCTATAATATCTTATCTTTATCTTTATATTCATTAAAAAGGATAATCCAAGATAAACTACTGATTGTCGATTTTCAATACACGCACATTCAATTTTCAATGTTCAATGCTGACAATTTTTAGGAACTAACTTGTCAGTATCCAATTATATTGTTACTCGTACTCGTTGTAACAAGAGGTCAGTCAGTACAAAATATTAATACATGATACATTATCATGCATCAATTCCACGCGTTTATGAAATACTCCATGTTTTATGGCTGTGATTCCTCGTGGATTGTGGATGGTGGAAAATGAGATGTGTGTTATCCTCACCATTATCATTTACCATTTACCATTTACCATTATGAGTTATTAGAACAAGAACAAGAGGAATCCTATAAAATCCACAAGTGAAGAGAGACAAAGGAGGAATGAACACGGTCATTAGATTCAATATTCAACATTCAAGATCCAAGAACCAAGAACCAAGAAACAAAAGATACACACGTTAAAAGCCCCACATTGAATAGGAGCATATGTAACATGTAACATGTAACAGAGGTAACACGTAATGAAACATCACACGACAACTATTTCCCAAGAAGACGTCAACACTGGCAATTCCAATCCCAATCTCATCAACGCCTCAACGTCTGTCAATACTCAATACATTACACATAATACATGTGTACTTGGTTGCATGTGCATCACAAATATTACATGATACGTTATATATGTACTATGCAAATGAGACCGGGGTGATGGTTGGTATTTGACATCATCGTCAATCGACATAATATAAGACTGCATTTACTTGATACAGAAATTAATAAACTCTGTATTCTGTGTTCTCTATTTATTTCTATGCTCTGTGCAAAAGTCAAGTCTAGCACTAAACACTAAACACTAAATAAACAGTAAACAGGTTCAAAAGCTTGAGAGATGACATCATTGTTCAAAAAAAATGAATATTTCGTTTGATTATTCTGACGACCGATGACCGATGACGTTCTTCTTGTGTTTCTTTTAAACAGGTATATTTGTATATATTTATTATTTATGTTTCATGTCACATACCACATACCACATGTAAAAATTGAATAAATAATAAATACTGAAAACCGTCCGAGTGGAAAATACGCCTTCATCTTGTTCTTAGAACTCATTGGAGAAATAATCAGAGGTTTAAAGTTCGTGTGAACAAAGCACAAAGAGATAAAATATAAAATACAAAAACATTTACTATTTCATATTTATATGGCAAATAGTAAATAGAGATGAAAAATATTTGCAAATTGCAAATCGTAGTTATTTCCCTTGTCCATTATAAAAAATCAAGGGGAAAATACAAAATTACAAAGTAAAAAATAATAAATAAATAAAAAGTACATGATCAATCAAAAATAAAAACGAGTCTTTTATTTTAATTTTGGATGGAAATTAAGTAAAATTATTCAATAATATCCTAAAATGTAAAATGTACAAGAGACTCATCTCATGAATAATGAATACTGAATAAAAACAGACAAAGGAGCTGTTTGCAGTTTGCAGTGGAGTTCTGAGTTGGTGTTGGTGTGGCGGAGCGCCACTAGAGTGCGCCAAAGTTGGACAATGACGGGGACGCAGGGAATCATTGGAAGGAAACTCATTCGTTTTCTCTCGGTTTTTCGGTTCATCCCATTTCATTGAATAAGGATGGAAATGAGATTGGAGTTGTACCAAGTCTGGAGTCTGGAGAGTGGAGCCTGGAGACTGGAGAAAAGACAGAGAGAGAGAGAGAGAGAGAAAGAGTGAAACATGCTCTCAGATCTCGGTATAATGTATTATTATAGACTGCCGAGTTCAGTTGAGAGTCTTGAGGAGTCTAATATCTAGTGTCTAGTGTCTAGTGTAATGTAATCGCCTATAGATAATAGATAGATTTCTACGATCTACAATCTACGATATAAATACGATTCCACGTCAGATCGACTTGAGGCTAAATGTAATTTTACGCCACTCCGTATACTCTATACTCTCAACTTTCTACTCGTAACTCGTAGGACGTAGGACGGAGGATGGAAATAAAATATGTAGCACATTGTGTATTTACAAGTGGGGAACGAGTGTGATGTGATAGGAAAATAGACATGATTGTCAAGCTCAAGATTCAAGATACGTAAAAAAACAAAAAACTTAATAGAACTGGAATTGTATTGTATATTGTATATTGTGTACTTTTGCTTTTTATTTTTTTATGAATTGTTTTATTTTCTATTTTCTATTATTCTGACAGTTATTGAGAGAAAATGAGGATTTGAGCTACTTTATTATAGAGTTTGGATTTGACTGTAAATTTGGATCTGAATCTGGCATCTGGGTTATGGAAATTGAAAAAAGGAATGAAAACAGGAAGAGGAGAAAAGACTTTATTTTGACTCTTTGACTCTTTGCCCTTTCCTCGTTTCTCGTTTCGTGTTTCCCCTTAAGTAGGATTTACAATCTACAATTTTTATTTACTTTCTACCTTTTGCAGAGTCCCATTGCGCTCTGGAAAATTTTTTATTGAAGGAGAGATTTGATTTCCGTTTCTTTCACATCTTTAATTTTGGTAAATTTGAGAGAGAAATCCCTCAAAATTCAAAATAGCGTCGCATAAAAAATAAAAATGTTGAAAAAAGGAAAACAAAACAGGATAATTTTGAATTCCAAATTCCAAACCTTTAGAATTTAGAATATAATAAAATGGAAATAGGACAACAACAACTTGGGGCAAAACAATACTTATTGTTCATGCAAAGAGTGCAGAGTATTTTTTATTCATAGTACATATTATTTTTTGAAAGTGTGAGTTTTCAAATCTCCAATTTCCCAATTTTCACTAGATGATGGAAAATGGAAAAAAGTGATATTTTTGATAGCCTTTTCTAGCGTTATGATGATAGTGTATAGTGTACAGCATAGATTATAGATTATATTACATTTTATATTTTATAGTAGATGTCGGAAAGAAGTGAGAATAAGAGAAGAGAGCCGCGTCATGAGAATTTCTTTTGGTGAAACTTCAACTTTTTCATCTTTTCATCTGATCATATTTTTTAAATTGACTTTGAGGTTCTCATCTTCCTTTGGTCCTATCAATGCCAATAAACATGTTTCATATGGCATTATCGATATTCTCTATGGCTCTGTCTCTGTCTCTGTCCATAGTCCACACACCACACACACACAACAGAAGAATATAGATTCAGCATAGCTTTCTGAAAAAAGTATGAAAGTATACAGTGAATTCACAATATAACGGGCAGCGGTCGATCAACATTTTATTTATACTCTCAACTCTCAATAATTCTTATTTTGCAATACCTGTGAGATTTTCTGCTAAATTTCATTTTCCATTTCAACTACTCTAAATCCTAAAGCAGTAACACTTTAGATTTTAGTAATTGTCTTGAGTCTTGAGTCTTGAGCCTTGAAAACTGAACCGCTTTCTTTTCAAAAAAAAACTTTTCAAATCATGTCGATGACAGACTGTAGATTGTAGATCGTACATTGTACATCTAAGTATAGTTGAATTTTTCAAAGAATTGCTCAATTTCTGATCAGTATGCAGTGGTGGCACTTGTAGAGATCGAAATTGAAATGGCTACCTAATTCACACACACAACAGCTCAATTCACATCTTTTTCAATAAAGTTGTTCAATGTTCAATGTTCAATAACGTTCAAGTATTGGGAGACTTGTAAAGACGAGAAAAAGAAAAGTTGGTTACATGTTACATAATATAAAATAAAACTAGAAATCATGTACAAAAAATGGTAAATTCCTTTACCATTTACATTTTTGAGTTTTTCTATTTTCTATACATGAACATTGAACATCTACACGTCAAAACAAGAAAGAGAAAAATGGGAAGCAGAAACGTCATTTTTACAAAGATATTGCAAGTAAATACATTCTACATTCTACAGCTTTAGATTCTTAGATTCCATACAATATCACTGTTTGGTTTTTATGCTTTTATGCACCTCCTCAACAGTCTTTACTGTTTCTTATAAATAAAATGTGCCCTTTCTCCTCATCTTACGAACCTTTGTGCATAATATCAATTATCATATATTAAGTAATAATAATAATGGGTCTCACATTATGTTATTCTGCCCCTTTTATTCTATAAATGTCACTCTTTGTTTCAATTTTCTCCTTGTTGCTTTCCTCCATTGTGCAAAGTACGATAATCTGCATATCGTACGATATGCAGATTATGCATTTTATATTATGTGATATTTTTCTCTTAAGAAATTTCCACACCACAAAACCATAGAAAACAGCTCAAATATTAAAATACTATGCAATATACAAAGTTTTAGAATCCGGATTCCAGATTCCAGATTTATGTACTACTTAGCATTTAGCAGATAATAAAGGTTGATAAAAACAATAGATGAAAAACAGAATAAAATATCTCTGATAATTCCTAACCCCCACTCATATTTTTTTACACTACTGTAGAGCTAGAGGAACAAAAGAGAGGAACAAATCTACTGTGAGCTGTGAGCTGTGAGCTGTGAGCTGTGATATCGATTGAAGTAGAATAAAATTCTCGTTGGGTCCCTCACAAACGTCACTCAAATGTCAAATAGAATAAAGAATGAAAAAAAAATCTTGTCTCTCATATAGATTGTAGATGTATGAAAAAAAAAGAAAATTCTCGCCACGAAAGCGCCTTTGAGTAAATGTGATTACATTGATACTGGGGATAGGCGAGAAAGGCAGAGACAGAGAACAGAGAAACAGAGAGAAAGAGTTGGTGTTGGTGTTGGGGCAATTGCATCGTACACCGTACAAAAGTAAAAGTATGCAGCAAGCGAGAGGAGACTCACCGTCAAAGAAGAAGAAGACGAAGAAGAAGAAGGAGAAAAACTTCCCCTTAACAGTCTTTCACCTGTCACGTTTAATTCTCACCAGTCGACTGGTACTACTGAAAATCCCGCTCTACACCACTATATTATTATATAACCGAGAAAAACCCAAAACCCAAACCAAACCAAACTAAACCAAACCAAAGCAAAAAGAAACCACGAGGAAAGTGGAAAGAGGAAAGCGACTGGATCTGGTTCTGGATCGCTATCTTCCATCTTCTATCTGTATGTGGATCTGAATCCTTAACCAACGGAGAAAGAGAGAGAGAGAGATCACACTTCCTCTCTCCATATTTTTATTCTTTTTTATTTCTTTAACCTAGTCTCTTTCGTCTCTCGCCATCATAATCCAGCAGTTGGGTTTTGAGTTTTGAGTTCATCTTTTCTTCTGCTTTTTTTGTCTCGGTCCTTTTCTGAATCTGAATTTCTACAGATAAATACCTTAAAAAATCTCATCATTTCCCCCTTTCTGTCAATTCCATAAAAATACCTACAAAATATTGAGAATAATTGGTAATTGGTTCATGTACATCTAAAATCTAAAAGTATCTGTAGATGTTAGATGTGTTTCTGGAAAATGATTTATTATTTATTATGTAGACTTGAGACTTGAGCCTTTTGAGTCTTGACTTGATGTAATAAAAAAACAAAACAGAGAACAGAATAGAATGGAACAAGCAGCAAAATAAATTAACAAATCGTTTTTGAACCTACAATTTATGTGCTCTGTAAAAATACTTTATATCTAGTATCTAGTTTTGGTAATGAAATAAATGTCAGTCTCATTGTCACAATTGTAGCATGCATTGTTTTGTCACATGTAAAAAGATAATGAAAAATACACGCAAAGCACAAAACACAAGCTAACAAAGTACATCCATGTCTCATGTGTCTCATGTATTATGCACTACAATAATTTGCGTTGACAGTGATGGATAAAAAGAGGTCTTTTAAAATAGTAACATCTTTTGTACAATTACACAGTCCACAGTCTAGAGCTTTTAGTTTGGAGGTTCAAGTCTCAAAAGTCTGGATGAAAAATGCAAAATGCAACTGAATTAAAAATGTACAAAGTACAAAGTAACTACATGGATTATGATGAGATCATCTTTTTAACTTTTGACTGCATCACAAATCACAAGTCACAAATCACAAAAGTTGCACTGCACAAATAGTAAATAGTAAATAGTAAATAATAAATAATAAATGTTGAGCATTTAAAATAGAATTGTGAATTGTGAATTGAGTTTTGAATGGAGAGTCGAGGATTGAGAGCCGTCCAAAGTGCTGGATGTTGGATATCAATTACATTACATTTTACATTATACTCAAGACTCAAGATGACATGATAATACACAATATTACATCAGAGATTAGACACAGATTATAGTTTACAGAGCAAGTTTCTGGGGTTAATATATTTTAATGAAAACTTTCCCAGACATAATACATAATATTGACAATGATGCGGATGACAATGATAATAATTACAGTTATGGAGAGAATGAGCATTGGGAAAGGGAAAGGGAGCAGTAACAATGTAAAGTGTAAAGTGTAGGTATCCAATGCATACTGTATTTACTATTTTCTGCTCGTAACTCGTAGGATTTAAATAAGTGCATCAAATAAGTAAGTGCATGTATATATTATAGATAGAAGATGCAGTGTGATGTATGTAGAATGTAGAGTATGGAAAAAAGTTGGATCATTTTAATAAATGAAAATAAGGAAACAGGACAGGAAGTATTTAAAAGTCATATCCCGTCTCACTCTCACACTGCAAACATAACGAGGATGTTATTAAAGATTAAAGTGATAGCCCAATTAACGCAGAGCTCAACCAGAGGAACAGAAAACAGAAACAGCAACTGAAACAGATATCGTAGTATTATTACATTGCACAGATAGACATTATTAACACAGACAACAAGAGAGACAAAGAGAAAGAGAGAGAGGGAATAGAACACAGTGAGATGGATATGGAAAGAGACAGAAGCAGAGACGGAGAGAGAAGGAGAGATCATCTAATTGAGTTTAAGCAACGCATGCGAGGCGCGAGCCTGGACTCAAAGTTTGGTTGGGACTGAATTCAGAATTGAGGATTCACAATTGAGAACCCGGGTACTCTTTCCAGCATCCAACATCTAGAATCCAGAATCCAGAATCCAGAATCCAACATCCAGTTTCAGTGTCTGTGAACGTTAGCTTTCATTCACCCGAACACAGGATAGTGATGAACAAGCGACTCCTCGAGATGTTTTGTTATCATCAGCCTGGCCCTGCGAGTCGGGCCAGTATTGACTATCCACTTCCGTATCACCCATGTGAGTACTTTTACTATTTTACATTCAATTCACATCATCCTCGATTCTTCATCCTCGATCCTCCTCTTCGATTCTTGATTCTTGATTTTACTTTTTTTTTTTTATCCCTTTTTCTCTTCTTTCCCCTTTCCTCTTTTCCTCCTTTTCTCAGTTGTGTGTTTCAAAGTGAATTTTTTGTGCGTTTTTTCTGTGTACCTTTTACGTTGTACACACGTGTGAAAGCTAGGTGTTTGTGTGTGTTTCAATTTGGAGTTTGAATCATTTTGGAGCAATTAAATTCAAATCCAATTAAATTGAATATTGAATGGTCATTTCAAGATTTAAATCAAAACAGAGTATCTTATGGGAAATTCCTCGTAACTCGTAAAACATAAAATAAACAGCTAATAAAAGCGGCAGATCTTCGACCTTCCAGTTTTCTCAGTTTATTTGTTTTAGTTGTATTTCTTGTTTGTGGAAGGGAAAGCAAAAGCAGAAAGGAGAGTGAAAAGAAAAGGAACTTGTGTTGGAATTTCAAGTGTTTGCTCTTTGCTCTTTGGAAGATTCGGCTCCCCTCGATTCTCGATCCTCGGTTCTGGATTCTCCATGAATTTAATTTGTTTATTCAGAATCTTTTTTTGAGGAGGTGTCATATTTATAATTGATCAAGCACGGTGTTTGTATTTTGTATATTTGTGTGCGTGGTGTTTGATGTTTGGTGTTTGGTGAATGGAATGGGGGTGAGAGTATATATCTGTAATCCGTATGTAATAAACAGGAACAGACAGACTGTACTCTATCAAATGGAGGAAAAAATAGAAAAAAGTTTTCAATCGTGCTCAATGTTCAATCCTCAATGCTCAAAACAGTGTTGAGTGTTTGGTGTGTAGTGTGTACTAGAATTATTATGTATTATGTACGGGTGACGGAGTAGTAAGTGGTAAATACAGAGATACAGAGATACAGGGCTGTACACTGTACATTGTACATGTATTATGTATTATTGTATGTTTACGATATTAGAGAGGATCAAAAAATAAAATAAAAAGCGGTCGGTTGGACACACACCACAACTGTACTCTGTACTTACTACCAGCCACCAATATTTGACGGGTAGACAGTAGACAAGCTCTCTCTCTCTCTTTCTCTCTCTCCGGCCCGTTCTCTCTCCTCTCTCTCTTTCTCTTCTATTTCTGTTCCTGTTTCTGTGTTCTGTGTTGTGTGTGCGAGTAAAACACATGTGGCTAATCTGATTTGTGAGATAACACATGCTCTACATGCCTTTATTTATGTCAGCCTCAAATTGGATTCTATTGACAAGTGTGTTTAGTGTCTCCTTGTCATTGTCATTGTCCTTGTTCAGGTCCTAAATGTACTTATGAGTACATTGTAAGTATACATGCACAATATACAATGTACAATGTGCAATGTGCAGGAGAAGAGGAGAGAAAAGAGAGGTTCTCCTTATTTATGAATTTAGCTATGATTTTTACATGCAAAATCCCCTTTTTTTCAAACACCAACCACTGAATTGTGAACACCATTTGCTCTCATCTCAGACTCTAATTCAGAATTCAGAGTACTTCATTGTCAAAGATTAGGGATTATGGATTACGGATCACGGATTATTGAGATTATCTTTTTGATTATCATTTTATGATTATGGATTATTAACTTGTCAACTTTTGTTAAACTTTTAGCTTTTAGCACCATCATTTAGTACTTTTGCCATACATAATAATTAACTATTTCTGTTATTGAACCCTATAATTTTTTTAAATGTCTACTAACTTTCGGAAAACTTAAAGAGCGTTAAAGCAAAATACTACAATCAAAAGTAAGCAATTAGGAAGTAATTAGAAAGGAAAACAAGCAGAAAAAGTCTATGAGCTTTTACAGTGTAGAAAAACTCCATGTTAAGGATCGAGGAAGGTGTAGCCCACAGGTAGCAACACCTTCACGTTTCGCGTTCCACGTGTGCCCAAAATTTCTCGGTGTAGCGTAAGCGTAAATCGCAACTCTTAACTCTTAACTATAGCGCACAGGAACCTGTTTCTAGTTTTCATGCACAATCTACAATCTACGGGCAGAGGCTGCTTAATTTTGGCGAATGCAGTTCTTTTAATAGAATTGTAGCAAGCGGATAAAATAATCATAATGTAGATTTTTGATTCTAGATGCGCATGAGCCAATTATGAAAAGGTAAATAATTTTCCTCTGTTAATAGAATTAAAGTGTCAATTGTCAATCTTTTTACTCTGTTCCAGTACAAAAAGTGTGTCTATTTTAAATTCTGCACACTGTGTATATTTTCCATGCTTATACCATTTATTTCATTTTCAATGCTGCTAAGTATGTATAAATAATGTTGTTTGATATTATGCTAATTTAATTATTTTAAACAAATTACATTATTATTATTACATAATGTTATTCCTCATACTCATCATAATTATGTATTAAATATTAAGTAAGTACGGGATGAGAATAATTATTACGTGGAATGAAAATGGAGAATTGAAAGCTGATGGTTGATGGTATGTGGTGTGTGGTATGAGTGGTATGAGTGGTATGAGTGGTATGATGTGGTGGCGTTTCTAAGAAGAGAAAAGGCTCGTATATAGTCGCGTTATTTAGATTATCAATTATTGTTACTTTTGTTATTAGATCTGGGATGTAATTGGTAATTGAAAAGTTCTGAGAGTCCCTCAAGATTTCAACTTACAAGTTACAAGCTTTACAATTTACAAGTTGGTAGTTTACTCCGTCTAGTTGTGTATCTTGTATATTTGAGAGAGTACAGAGTACAGAGTGCACAGTGCACACGCTACACATCACCCCATCATGCTCAATGCTCAATGCTCACAACTCACCCTCAAGTGCAGCAGTTTTACACATGTAAATTGTAGATTGTAGAGTCATTCAGATATTATGAGCAATCCTTTTTTCAGAATATGATAATAAGATGTACTTGAGCTTAATAATAATAATAATAATATTATTATTATTATTTTCATTTGCCATCATTATATTTATTACTACCAGTTTTCAGGTTTGAAAGTTGAGAGTGACGGAAATATGGAGAAAAGGGAAGGGTCGTGAGTCGTCAAACTGTAACTTGATACTTGATACTGGGGATCTTTTGGATCTTTTTGAACATTTTTATTTCCTTCTAACTTATTTACACTACACAGTACACAGTACACAGAATCGGCAGTGCACAGTGTACACTGTATAGGAAAAGCAAAGGCATTTGATATTCAATATTCCAGATAAAATATTAAATATTCCGGTCATTAAATTACACGTAGAAAAATATAGAGTAGAGAAAGAAAATAATCAAATCAAAACGGAATTCCCCAAGGATTTGAAACTTGAGATGCCTTTTCCTACTTCCTCCGAATTCCAAACTCCAAACTCCAAACACACTTTGTGCATAATTCCTAAATCATAAATCATAAATAGTCAACTATTGACTGTGTCACTCTCGAGCCCAAAATACTATCTTTTTTCTATGTTCCTCTCGTGAAAAAGTTCCTCTGTACTTTTTTTTATTTCAGATGCCTAGATTCAGTCTTTTATAAATTAAATTCATACAGTTGTTTTGCTTTTGGTTAAATCAGATGAAAATTTTACTATTGTATTGACCAAAGACAAATAGGAAAAGACAAAAGATCTTGAGTCTTGAGAAGTTTTGATTTTTTAACAGGATTTTTCAAGAATCCCAAAATAGTAAATTAAGTTTAAATGTTAAAGTTAAAAAGTTAAAAACAATGTTCAAGAGTTCAAGTTTCAGGTCACAAAAGATGACGAGAGAAGCTAAAACGAAAACGAAAACAAAATTAAAGTGGTGAAGCCCCCAAAAAAGCTGAGCCCAGAAAAATCAAATCAAATTTACTCCTTTTAGTTTATAGCAAAGGTCTACGATCTCTTATTATTATATCTTTACTACGTGTTAAGTGTTAAGAGTCAAGAGTTAAGAGTAAGACGCGTAAAGTGTTGAGTGTAAATTGGAATTGTACTGTAGTCTCGTTTTGCTTTTCGTTTTCTTTAGATACAGATTCAGATGGGGTTAAGAGGATTTTTCCGCCGTTGTTTGTACATATCTATAAAAAATACCTATAAAAATACGAGGACGAGGATAGAATAGCTTATATGTAGTATATAGCCTATAAATAAAAAAAGGATTGGAAAAGAGAAACCGTCATAAGTTGAATCCAATCAATCAATCAACGCTTTATTTGGACTTGGCCAAAAAGTCTATGGTAGTCTTCTTTCTTTTTCTTTTCTTCTTTTTGTTCTTGGTTCTTGATTCTTGAGCAAAGTACAGTGTAGAGAGTAGAGAGTAGAGGTACCTGTGTATTGTATACAAAAGAGTCCTAACTCATTTACTTGCAGTTACTCGTTACTCCAGTTAGAGAGTTGAGACACTAACTAGGTAAATTGAGTTATATACCAGTTACTCCATGCCCCGTACACCGTACATGTACTCCATTCTCCATCCTCTTACATCTCAAGTCTCAAGTGCAGCTAGCTAAATAGTTAATGAGCAACCATCACAGCATCACCATTCACCATTCACCATCACCAGCAGCATCACAAAGTAGAGGCGAATCAAGAACCAAGAACCAAGAATCAAGACGAAAGTCCAAGTCGAGAACTCCAACTCAGGCTTTCATTCCGCGCATTATTGTTTAACAACATTACACCATCTTCTCTCTTCATCTTTCGTCTTTGACTTGGCTTGGCTTGAGCTGTGCTCGTAGTTCGTAGTTGGTAGTTGGTAGTTTGTACAGTAAAAGTCTTTTCCGTATTCTTTTCATCTCTAAAAACAACACATTAAGCATTGAGCACTGAACACTGAGCACTGAACACTGAACACTGAGGATGGAGAGAGTGAGAGATAATCCGTTATTTCAAAATTAATTAATAAAAAATTACTTTTGTCAAGTTACCAAAAAGGCGTTCAACCCTATCAAATTCTTAAAACATTTATAATTCATGGGATAAACTCAAAGGTTTTCAAAAAGAGGTTTCTCCAGCCTTCAGTCTCCAGTCTCCATAAAGTGTGCAGTGTGCACTATACAAAAGCTACTGTATTTACATTAGATACTGGAGCATGGTTCATGGAGCAATCTGAAAAGTTGTGAGGTAGCCTTATCATCATTATAATGCAATGTAATGTAATATAATGTGATGTGATGTGATGTACAGTAATAGAATAATAGAGTTGGATACGGCTCTTCATTTATGGATGAATCTCCTAGCCTTCTTTTTTGTACATTGTACATGATGGAGAATGGAGAATGGAGAATGGAGAGTGGAAAAGAGAGAGAAGATGGTTAATTCTATCTAAATTCAAGTGTACTACTACTTTGAAGAGTTTTGATGGTGGTATAATAGTAATTAAACTATGTCTGTGTTCTCTGTCCTCCACTTTGTACTATGCACACAATACACAATGCAGTTTGAGACCGGCTCACAGTTTAAATTAAATTAACAGAAGAGGCAGACAGGGAGAGAAAGAGAGAGAGAGAGGAAATGTGTAATGTGTTTATTATATGGTGCACATTTTATATAATACTTTATAAAAGGCCTTACATCTTACATGTGTTACATATGCAATATGCATAATGTACAAACTGTGAACTGTGTATGAAAGAAAATTATGTAACAGATTATTCTGATCCAACTGAAAGATTACTTTAGAAATTCTTATGTCATGTACTTTTCCTGCATTCTTTGTTTCAAGCTATAAATGATAAATGATACATGATATATGCAAAATGTGCATACTATTTACTATTTATATTAAGGGTCCCAAGCTCAAAATGCCAAGCTCCAAATAAGTTCTTCCGTCCTCCAGTCAACTCGCTCCAAAATCCAAAATGCATAATACATAAGATATTAGACAGTAGACAGTAGATGCCGGAAAGAGAATAAAGATACATGTTGAATGCCTAATATACGTAATAGCTAGTGCACACTGTACTTTGTATAGCACGACTGCGATAAACCTCACTGATCATCATCGTAATAATTATCATTAATTATGGAAAGATTAATTACTAATTATAAATAACTGGGGAATCTTTCTAGACACTCTTTCAAATGATATTATCTTTCATGTAGCTACTCTTTGAATGTTGAGAGTCTTGTGTCCATCTACATTCTACATGCATATTATTTGCATATAGAATGCAGATGCTCACAGCTGTTAAATGTTTTCAAGTATATTGTAACAAATTATCCAAGTTCCAAGATGTGACCGTAATCATCAGCATAGAAGATCTAATTAAAAAAAGATGATCTCAACTTGTGTAGATTTAAAAATCTGAGAAAACTATTGTTTTACGAGGAATTTCACACGAGATAAAACGGAAAGGAGTGTAAATTTGAGACAATAAAGCTCCCTGATTTTAAACTTGGTGTACGTTTAATGTATGGCATTCAATATTCGATATTCAGTAGAATAAAATGCTTTTATTCTGTTCCTTTTGAAATTATAGACCCAACTTATGGCTACACTCCTGCAGATCTCCATGATGACTCCTTCGTTCGACGGAAGCAGCGGAGAAACCGAACCACTTTCACACTTCAACAGGTAAACAGTAAACAATCATCATGATAATAATTATAGGTTGAGAAATTCAACTCCAAAAATGAGCAGTCCTTTAATTGTTTGCTTATCTACAATCTACATCAATCGGAATCAATCTTTTAGAGTATTGATTAGTTGGCTGTGTTCAACGTTTGGCGTTTGACTTTATTTACTCTGATTCTCACCCTGCTAATTTTGATGTTTCCCTTTATGTTTATTTTTCAATTTAGCTGGAGGAACTGGAATCCGCTTTTGCAATATCTCACTATCCAGATGTATTCACGTAAGTAAATTTTGAATTTAATGTTGAAAAGTTTGCCTTCAAAATAACTATTTATTGAGTAGTCGAATATACAACAGCTCTACAAAAAATAAGTATAAAATGTGTATTTTGATTTTTTTTGTTTCATTTTCTTTTTATTTAGGCGAGAGGACTTGGCCATGAAAATTAATTTGACAGAAGCCCGAGTTCAAGTGAGTAACATTTTTTATTTTTGAAACTCATTTTTACATAAATAATAAATAGCATAGTTATTATCTGTAATCAATTTGAATTTTCGAAAGTATTTTGGTATTTTGTTCAAACTGTACATTTCTAATTTAGTACATGAATAGATGACAAACTAGAAACAATTTGGGCATTATTTTAGCATTTTACATAATATTTTTCATGATTAGAATGGGAACTGGGAAATGGAACGTAAATTATGTATAGACTCGATGTTTAGGTAACATAATAACAATAACAAAGTACTGATGATCATAATCATGATAACAGAGTGCATTTATGTTGTGTATCTACTAGACACTAGAACTTTGTAGAATGAGTGTACATTTTACATTGTAGATTGGCATTGTGCATGTACACTTAAATGAATGACGTGCATACATATCATATAGAATATACTCTATACACATTTACAGTGTAGGATGTAGGACGTAGGACGTAGACGACTCTTGAGCCTCTTTCATTCATCTTCCCAAATCCACTTTGTCCATATAATGAAGTGAGTGGATGGCTCGTACTTTTCTCCTTTTTTTCCTTCTTTCAAAGCTCCCAAATACCAAATACAGTTTTCAGAGTTTTCGGAAAGAAAGAGACTTTAATCTCCACATTTATTTAGAGATCCATCAGAAACTTGGGTTTACAGTTTTCTCCTGAGACAAGAACCCCTTCCTCCCTTCACATTTGATCTGTTCGCTACTTTTTTTTCACTCTCTCTTTCTCTCTCTTTCTCCAAGCTTCACATTATAATACTGTGTAAACTGTACTGTGTTTATAGTATGTAGTATGTAGTATAAAGTATAAAGTATAATAAAAGTATACATAATAAAATATAGAATGTACAAAGTCCTAGTTTCTGTTTTTGTATTTCCCCTATGCGGTCTTCCGCAAAAATTCTATTTATATTTCATGCAAATACACATTATAGATTCCTTAGCCAAATTGCGTCCATTATCCTCCTCTTCTTTTCCATAGAGTTGTAGAGTTTGGAGAGGGCCAGAAAAAAACAGAAACTTGATTATTTATTAAGCCTATTAGAGAGAGAGAGAGAGACTTGAGCTGTGGTGAAAGAGAAGGAGAAGTATTTTACCTACCTTTTTTCAATATTATAAAATACAAAATATGTACAATGTACATAAAGATCAGCAGAGCAGATGCAGAATCAGAATCAGAATACATATTGCACACAGTAAATAGAGTAATGCTAATAGCTAATAGCTAGTATAGATAAAAGATACGGGAATATGCATGTACAGAAACCACAGGAAGAAGCCACACACAACGTGTCACATTGATCTACAACTCACATTAAAACTGGTCCTCGTCCTTTAAAAACCTCGATTTGTCAATGTTTCTCTAATGTTTCACATAAATATCAATCCAATCTTCTTCTTTTCTTCAATGCCTTTTCCTTCTTCCTGTTTTCTTCCTTTTCTTTGGCTTCTTTGTATTTTTTTTATGCTGTAGTTTCTCCTTTATTTAAAAAAATTTCAACCTTCTTAGGGCCTACAGTCTATATCCTATCTCCGTTTTCTATTCAATTTCTAATATAGACTTTTTTCTGTTAGGTTTTTCTTTTACTTTGGTGTTTTCCATTAAAAATCCATTCTTGCCTGTTTTTATTTTTGTTCTAATGCGTGTAATGTATAACAGTTTTTCTTCAGTCGTTCTGTTCTGTGTTGAGTATTTTTATTATTATTCCAAATCAAAAGTATTTCCAATTTGAAAATTAACCTTTATACACAGAACACAAAAGATAGAGTAAAAAATAGTATATCTTTATTTTATTGTGTATTTCATTTTTTTTTAGCTTGGCAGATTAAGGCGCGTGCAATATTCAACAGAATAACATGTTATGTAACGCTTACCGTCTACAGTCTACAGTATGAAGTATGAAATATGAAATGCATTAGAAGAAGAACTGTTCTGCTGGTAAAATAGTAAAATCTTTCCACTTTAATATTTTATGGCGAGTTTATATAGTTTTGAATAAGAATCTCTGATGCGAAATCTCCAGAGAACAGAGTAGAGAGAAAAAGAAAGAGAGAAAGTCTCTCTGTATTTAAATACATACTTTTACTTTACTTTGCGTACATGCGAAAAGTGATGGAAAAAAGGAGAGAAAGATAGACAGAAAAAAAACTTGACTTAACTCTTTTATCCGATTATCGCATTAACTATGGCATATTCCCTGAATATTCAACTTTCAACTCAATTAAAACCCAGCCCAGTGAACGAGCGAACGGGCGAAGGGAAAGATGGAATAAGGAAAGGAAAGAAAAATATTATGTGAATGAATTATATATTACAATATGCCACGACTTTAAATCTACGTACATTTTACAATGTCTTGTGCATTGTGCATGGTTCGTTTTTCTTTTTAAAAGCTATAATGTTATGTAATAGTTTTACAGTAAACTCCTAACCTTTCAAGTCATAATAGCAAATATCAAATTTATTATACATAATACATTATATATGCTCACATACGAAAAAAGAAAGCTCTTCTTCATTCTTATATTCAAAATTCAAACAACAAACAGCAACAGACAAAGATTTGTCTGAACTTTGAATGTACAAAAACACACATAGAGGTACATGATACATACAATCTTTTCCAACTTTCAACCGCACTGTCAACTTTTCAGTGGGTTGATACACAAAACGTAAAACACAAGCCAAATATCAGAAATCACAAGTAGGATGAAAAATGAAACAAATTATGTTTATTTGGACAAGTCTAAATTCTAAATAGAAAAGTAGTTTTCCAAGTTGGACGAGAAAGAGAAAAGGAGATTAGGATTAGGAAATTGCCGTTGGCTTCCACATCATTATGTATTTATTTACTCTATTCAATTTGAATCCAGTCATATTGTACCATAATAAAAGATAATACAACGTACAAAGAGTGAAAGAAATATATTATGTAACTCACAGTCCATTGAAAATAGGTTCATTTCACATGTTATTTATTTATTTACACATGTAAATATACTTGAATAAGATAAAAGATGTGAGATTGGCTTCACAATTCACAATTAAATACCCTGCAGCAAATAATTTACCACTCAAATTGAAAAATAGAAACAATCAGCATCAAGTATTCAAGTGTATTCATTCATTTCAGTACACTGTATCTTGTATCATGTGTCTAGTGAGTAAATACATTCATTTCCCAATTTTCAATTGCCCAAATTCAAAAGAGAATGTCAACAGAAAACAGAAGTAATTCATAAAATTTGCTTGTTTTTGTCAAATGAGGTTTCAATCTTCACCACATGGCTCATATTTATATTGATACAACATTTTTTACAAGCTATAGAATAATAAATCAGGGAGGTTTCGTCAATTAAATAAATTTTTCGGAACTATTTTTAATGAATTTTGCTTATTTTTTCCTCTATTTCATATTCACTTCACTGATGATGCTTTTAAAAATTCAGGGTAAGTTTTTTCCAGAGTTAAAATCTAAAGTAATTTAAAAAAGCTACAAACTTTTGTAGCTTTTATCTGTATGTTATACTCAGATATTTTTCATGGAAATAAATAAATAACAAGGCTTTTCTTTTTTCAATTATTTTTTCAGTATGGTTCCAGAATCGAAGAGGTAAATAATAAAAAAATATGATACGAGATTTATTTTCTCTAGTTCAAAGTTCGTGCTCAAACGAATGTTTTTTCTGTAAAAGTCTATTGCTCATTATTCATGTTAATATTCATTTGTTTTGTAGCCAAGTGGCGAAAGGCAGAGCGGCTCAAGGAGGAACAAAAGAAGAATCAAGGGAGTGGAGATGACCAAGAGAGTGAGAAGGAAGAGGGGAAAGGAGGAAGAGGAGAGGAGAGTGGGAATCAGTCAAATTCTAATCCAAATAATCCAACCACGATTTGTAGTAATAGTAATAGTAGCAGTAGTAGTAATAATAGTAGTAGTCATCATCACAATCCTAGTAATAATAATAATAACAACAACATCACTACCAGTCATGGTCATAGTCATAGCCACAGTCATTCTCATTCTCATCAGTCAACACCCAACGCCAAAGAACAAAATCCAAGTCCATCATCAACGACTCTCGAACCCGAGGAGCAACCGTCTCTCACCAAACCGTAATAAGCTTATCCTTCATCTTTTTTTATATCATCTTAATTACTGCATGTACATACATGTCCAACTTTGAGAGGGGAAACTAGAGAACTAAAAAGAAAGCCGCTCCGCTCTTTTTTCGCTCTATCTTTTCTCCTTTTACCTACTTATTATTGAAAGTTGAAAGCTCATTAAAAAAAGTAAAAGCAAAAGTGGAAAAGCTCAAAGCTCGGACACTCCATTTCAAACTGCTCCTTCACTTTTGACATTTCACATGCCAAATGCTTAGTATAATTTCAAGTAGATTTGAATTCCAATTTGTAACTCCGAATTCGTACATGCAAAATAAAAAGTAAAACATTTATTTTCTTTCTTTTTTTTCAGAGCAAGTTTTCGTCCCGTCCACTCACCCCACTTGATAATTCCTCGGATGCCGATGGTTTGTGCGTGTTGTCCACCCAAATTGTATCCACTTCTTCCGACACCCAGCCTCGGCTCACTAATTGACCCTCGGTCCTCATCCGTGGCGGAGCTGAGACGGAAGGCTCAAGAACATTCTGCTGCTCTCCTCCAGACATTCCAAATATTCTCACCGTCTCCCTTTCTATTTCGGAAAAGTAACCCATAAGAAATATTATAATAATAAGAAGAACCTCTACAATCTACAATCTAGAATTTAGTATCTAAAATCTAAAATCTACACACATGTATGTATGTAAGTAAGAGAGTGAGAGAGTGAGTGGGAGGAGGAAACAAAACAAGAACAAAAACAAGAAGGCGCCGACAGACAGATCTGTAGACTGTAGACATTAGACAGTCAGTTGGTCCAGGAACTCCAACTCCCAAATTCCAAAGTATTACAGATTACAGACGGAATACCATGAAGAAAAAAAAGAAGATGATGATGATGATAGAGGAGAAACACAAGTGTGTAGTGTACAGTACAGTGTCTATCTATTATATATCATATAATACATATGCGTATTATGTGGACAGTGCACGAAAAAACGAAAAAGGAGAAAGATTGCACAAGAGAAGGAGGAGAAGAAAATGAAATTGAAAGAAATGGCAACAAGAGAAATAGAAAAATTCGAAGAGTGAGTGAGAGTGAAACGGATGGATAAAAAGAGGAAAAGGAGAAGAAAAAAAAGAATCCAAAAGATCCCGAGTATATTTTCCTATTCCTATTTCTATTACATAGATACTTTAGTTCATTTTGCTAGCTGAAGCCAAGCCAAACCATACCAAGCTGAGTTGAGCTGTAGAGTTGAGCCAAGCCAAGCCAAGGCGAGTCAAGTCAAGTCAAGCCTGTTCACAGCTTGAGAAGAGAAGAGAAATCTCCACCTCCGAAAACCGTAGACATATAAACATTCAGCCAATGAAGCATTTCCTATATAGTCATTTCCTGGTCTGTAAATAGGGCTGCTCTACCGATTCCGAGACATTTAACTTTGTAAAGACTTTTTCCTTCTCTCTCTCTCTCTCTCTTTCTGTTTCTCTCTTTCCTCACTCTCTCTCTCTCTCTCTCGTGCATTAGCTTTCTCTTGACGGCCTTTAGCCATTTATTACCTAGACGATAAAAGCAAGAGAGAGCCATACAACACCATTCATTTTCCGGCTTGAAGGCTCACTGGAGTTTCCAGACCAAATTATCGCATCTATCTAATTCTGCAAGAGCAAACAGCAAACAGCAAACAAGAAAAACCAGTCTGTAAATAATCTGTTATTGTATGTGTATACTGTAGTTTATTATATACATACACACTACACACACTCATGTATGTATTATGTACTATGTACTATGTATTATTTATTATGTACGAATACGAATACGAATAGGATATAAAATGTATACCATTTACCATTACCATTTACTGTTTACTGTTTACACACATGATACATACTACATAAATACAGTCATGATACTATAATATTATAATATATGTAATAATAACCATGATAATGATAATGATATGATATAAAAAGCTGTAGTAGTACAATTGACTATGGACTATATACATTATACATTATACATACTAGTGTATAAGCTGTACCGGTATCTATGTATTATTATATTATTATATTCACCATTTGTGTACATATATTTCTATTTGTAAAACCCATCTGACATTTATTCTATCTGCTAGATGTACATTAGACATTAGACATACATAAATATGCTCACAACCAAATAACAATCAGAGAAAAAAGGCAGTATTACCACTAGTATCATTATTATTATTATTATTACTTTTACGACTATTATATAAAGTATAAAGTGTAATATGATATTATATTATACCGTCTATACACTATACAGTATACACATTTCATCCAGTCACTAGAAAAAATCTAGATTCTAGATTCTAGATTATAATTTAACCATTAACCCATCTCTTAATACGAATCTGTATCTTTCTCTCTATCCCTTTTTTTTCTTTAGCTCTCACTGTCTCTCTGTAGTCAGTAGTTCTATCCTATTTGTCTCTATTCTCTATATTCTGTATTCTGTATAAATGGAAAAATACTTTTTCCTTGTGTATAAAAGCCTACTTTTTATCTTCTTTTTCTTCTTGGTTCTTTATACTTTATATTCATCTTCATCATGACTTTTCCATTTCTATTTCTATTCCATTTTCCATATTATCAGATAGGACCACATTTGCTATTTCTTTTCAATTTTCAATGCTCAAGTTACTTGAGTCAAGTAGAAAGTAGAAAATGTAGTTTTAGTCGCTTTCTTATGTATATGTGTATTTTCTTCATTTCCTTTCTCCTCGATCCTCGAGCTTTCCTTTATTCACTTGTGAATCTGAAATCATTTTCTAGAATCTAGAATGTAGATTCTGGCTCCTTTCTTCCCTCGTGGATGAAATATGATTTTGAAATGTAAACATGATACATAATAGATAATATATTCATTTCTGTGAGCTGTGTGCTGTGGGCTGCCAGTTCCATTAAATGGAGAAAGCAATCATCTCAAGTAGTTATTAATAAGGGCTGTACATTGTACATTATTATTATGTTGTAATATTTAATATTAGCATTACCATTATCATTACCATTAGTAGTATTATTCACTAATATATGGACTCTACACTCTTGAATCTTGAATCTAGAATTTAGAACTTAGAACTTAGAATCTAGACTCAAATCAGAAAAGAAGAAGAAGTTGAGTAATAATAATGAATAATGATAATAAGAGGACGAAACATGTACAATTTATTAGTTATTACAATCTCGCTTTTCATAAATCTTGATTAAGTCGTTGAAAGTTGGAATGATGAAGACGTGGAGCATCATCATCATGAAACCTGGAAACTGGAAACTGGAAAGAGGAAAGAGGAGCGGACAGCTGGAGATTGGAGATGGAAAATACCAAATACCGAATACCGGCAACTCACATGTATTATCCATACTTTATATTCTGTACTCTGTACTCTGTACTCTATACAATGTTCACGGCACTCAGTGGTAAAGTCCTCTGATTTTGTGGTTTAGTTTGGTTTACTTGTCTCTTCCTCTCCGTCTCTGTTTGTGTGACTATTAAACATTAAATATGTACAAGTTGGGAAAGATGGATAAAGAATGAACAAGACAAAATCGGAATAGGACTAGGAAAAGAAGGAGAAGTCATCAATCTGGTAAAAGATGGATTCATTCGTCACTGACAAAAGCTTCCAGTGAACCGACAACTATTCATGAGAGGAAACGCTAATGGAGCTCAAGAGCAACCAAATAGTCTATCTATATTATTGTTACTTTTGATGGAACCGCCTGGCCAATTCAGGCAATTCATCGGGACAAAAGTAGCTTGAATGATTGGTGTTTAAGCGTGTGCTAATACTCTCAACCCCTCATTCTCTCTTTTCTATTCTCTCTTCTCTCTATTCTATTCATTCACAATTCACCAGGAAAAATACAAACACACACACATATACAATATACACACACAAATAGAAGCACATGCTGTGTACATAAACGTATCATATACGCAATAGAGCACACAACACACACAAGTCAATACACTCAAAATCCTCCGGTCTCCGGCCTCCGGTCGCCTGGCTTGACTTGGTAGAGTTTGGAGAGGCCTCAAGCCACCAGCCCTCTCATTCTCTTATTCTCTGTCCCTTTCTCTCTCTCTCTCTCTCTCATATACATAATAATAAAAACATATCATGTGTACACACAAACACAAACACACACGGGTAGGCACACACGATACAAACACTTTAACAGTCGGAACCATACGATAAAGGATGTATAAAATACACTCACACACGGTCGACGGTCGAGTAATAGTGGATGAAACCATAAAGACATGAAAATACTGATATAAATGAAAACCATTTAGAGAAAAGAAAGAAAGAAAGAGGAAAATATAGAGCTGGAAGATAGAAGCAACACAAAACACAAGAAAGAAAGAAAGAAAGAAAGAAAGGAAAGAGGAAAACGGAAAAAAAGAAGAGAGGAAACGACAGAACGGTCCATTTACGTTATCGATCCATCTCTCTCTCTCCTTCTCTTTCTCTGTCTGTATAAAAGAAAGAAAGAGAAGGAGACCCTTAAATTATGCTGTGTTGTTGTGTTGGGCCAAATAAACACACTTATCCTCCTCTAATAACAAACAGAAGTTGCCTCAAATTCAACTTGGGTTTTCTCCTTTCTTTCTTCCTTCTTTCTTTTTACTTTTCTTCTGTTTCTATCTACTATCTGATCTATTCCAAAGTTAGATGTTATGAAAAACTCAGATCTGCAATTTTCTCATTTTTTCAAACAATTATATATTATACATCATTCGATAGATTGTAATCTGGTATATCTCGTAATGTATAATATATAATTGTACAACTAGTTCTTTAATTGCAATTAAATGTTTTAACAATAGTTGAAATCACTTAAATCCACTACAAGGATGACTCACACACACTTTTCTCCGGGAAACTTCAAACTCATTGGATTTGTTTCTTTTGTTACATTTGTGAAATGTGAGAGTGGTCGTAATTAACTTTAATTTTTAGCCCAAATCAACAAATTGTGGTCACCTAAATAATTTACTTAGTTATTAAATGTATATACAAATATACCCTAGTAATTTTTTTTCATAAAAATCCATTATATTATTATATAATAATAAATATAAAATACCACTATTTGTTGTTTTTGCGTTGTAGTACATATGAATTACTCCGCAAATAGTCCGTCTTAATTATCTTAATTACTCAGTGGGCGCTACTCATTTATCTTTTATATTTATAATATTACTTAGTTACATCATTTTCAACAACATACTAAAATATTTAAGATGAATGAGTAGCGCCCAAAAAGTTAGCCCTGCCATAAGAACACATTATAATACATATGTAAAACAAAAAAAGTGACCAACTTTGACCCGTTCTACCGGGGTCAAATGACAATTAAATGTCAAAATATGTTGCACACATGTATTTAAGAGTATGTAGAATAAGTTTAAAATGGAAAATTGCAAATCTAATTTTTACGGCGATGTTCTCTATAACACAAAGCTTTGGGATTAATCATCTACAATCTACCAAATACTATCAACCATTCCTTTCCTTTTTCTTTAGATTCCAAACTCAAGATTCAAGATACACTTAGTTTCTTCTTCTTCTTCTTCTGCTGTGTCTTCCCACTTTCCAAACTCTGGCTTTGGCACAGGAACAGTACTGTAGAGAGTATATCTTTAGCTCCATTATATGCTATATAGTATACTCTGTTGCCCACGTCCTATATACTTTATACTTTACTTTTCTCTTTCCCTCATCATATAGCTAAAAGTAAACTAAACTAAACTACAAAACTCAATCCCATCTCTTATTTCACACTCTCCCACATCAAATCAAACTACAAATGTAATTCTCCTAAAAATCCTGTCTTTTACTACTATGTCTTCCTCCCATTTAATGTTATAGGGAGAGACAACAGAGTATACAGATTATATTTACTACATCTATCTATTCTATCTTTCTACTCCTCTCAACTCTCGTCTCGCCTCGTCTCGTCTCCTCTCGTCTCCTCTATGTGCATGTAATGGAATCTACTGAATCTAGTGAATCTAGAATCCAGAATCCAGAATCTAGAATCTAGAGACTCCTAATAGATAATAGACACACACAAGACACGAGTGTATCTTTTGTACATTATACACATAGCTATACATAGATATCCACATCCACACAAAATAGAAAACACAAATGGATCTCTTTCTACACCGGATTTCTCCTCGTTTCCTCCTTCTCTTTCTCTCTACTTTCCTTCTTTAGCCTCTCCATTACTTACTTACTTACTTACTTACTTTACTTACTTTTATTTTATAACACACTCGACTAAATCACCCTATAAAACTAACAGAGCAATAAACAATCATAACATCATGAGTCTCTACACGTACAACGTACACCCTACACCCTACACATACATACATATGTTTACAAATAAAGGAGTATCTTCTGGATTCTAGAATCTAGATTGTAGCATATCATTTAAAGGGGAAAGGTTTACTACATACTATATGTATGAAAACATGTACATTTTTTACCACATTTACAATCTACAATCTACAATGTACCTTGAGCAATTTACAATTTACCTATAGCACACAACATACAACATACAAAACACACATGTAATATTGTGCTATCATAAGATTATGAGGGAAAAGTAGTCATTTATAGATACATGGTATTTTTTGGCACAGGGTTGAAACTTTATACTCTAGAGTCTATATTATTATGCTTATCAACTTGTAAAGGTCTCCAGTGATGTTGTGTTGATACTAATGATGGCCCAAGTAGAATTTAGACGTTCATTCTAAATTCTACATTACACATTCTCTCACAGGAGCAGTCAACATGAACATTAACTTTATATCGTGTAGGATGGAATATGGAATATGGCCTATCATCATCATCATCACGAGGATCATCAACAGTCAAGAGGAGGATAAGGGAAAAGATAATACATACAGATATTTATGCTTTTGTAAACATTATATTATTTAATAGACTGTAAACACATGGAACAGAGGAATACTAAACTGAAGATTGAACCTCTATTCTATTCTCTATTTTGTATTTTGTATTCACATCTTCTACAACTAGTCCATTCCAAAGTCTATAATATAGAATCTAGAATATAGTGTGTACAATTTACATGGTGAAAACCTCTAACCCTCAACTACAATTTAATCTTTAATACCATTAGCATTAGTGGACTTGAGTACAAAGTACAATAGTAAATGGTAAAAGTAGATATTAGATATGTATGTAGGATAGAGATGTTGGTAGTTGGTAGTCGGTAATTTATGCGCGGAAATTTACCATCATTGTAGATTGTAGATTCTAGATTGTGCATTGTACTTGAGGACTGAGGATGCTCGAGGACAAGGATAAAATACCGGGAGAATTGTTATTACACGCGCATTATACTTACGAGGAAGCTCAGAGGATGGGACTGGATGAGAATGGAGACTGGTGAGTGGAGGCTGGAGATGGTAATCGGGAGTACATACTCTATTAAAGTATCTATCTATTATCTATTATGTCCAAGTGAATTGATTCTCCCATGTCACTATTCTATTACTATTATAGCTATTAGCTATTAGGCAGCCTCTCTCTCTCTCTTCCCTTTTCACTATTCTCTTTCTCTTTCAGAGGATGTATTCAGTATTCATGCATTTATTTATTTATGGATATGGATGTCGCACATACCACATATATGCAGTATGCAGTGTGCAGTATAAAGAAAGTAGAGTGTATTTTATTGAACACTAAATACCCAATCCAATCCTTTCAACATTCAATAGATAATAGATACTAGATACTAGCATTATTCATAAAATAATGTTAGGGATTACATATTTATCCAATTACACAATACACAACACACCCCGCAGAATTCATGCTCAATAGAGGAATATTATCCTCATATGTATTCTATTTATAATATTTATTACTTACACGTTTACACTTTACACTTTACATGCAGAGAGGCACTGAAATCTATTCTTTTTTCCAGTACATTGGCCTCGAGTCATCTCCGTAGAAGTATAAAGTATAAAGGACACAGTGCACAGCGCACAAGGTACAACTGTCATTTGATGATGATTTTTGCTTTCAAGTAAAACGTAAAAAAACATCTGCCATTTCCATTTTTACCTATATTTTGACATTCTTTGGAGTTTTTACTACAATCTACAATACTGCGTAAACGTAAAAAGTAAAGATCAACTTGATGAATTTGTATTTTATATTGCTTCGGAATTTGGAATTCAGAATATAATTTGATTTTTCTCAAGTTGTGGAGAAACAACAAATTTTTACTTTAGAGGCTCTAGAGTCTAGAGTATAGGCGCGCTTTTGGGTTCTAGATTCTAGAGTAGTCTTCTCATAATGATGATAAATACAACAACAATATGAATCTGGATTTCTCGTCCATCCTAAAGTTTATTGTCAAATGTCGTCAATCGTCAAGTATTCATTTCATATTGTGCATTGTGTACACAATTTGTATCATTTGTTTGGTGTTTGGTGTTTGGTGTCATGATATGAGATCAGAATCGAGATTCGAGATCAACGCCGAGATCAGGATCAGGATCAGAGTGTATGGAAAATTGAAGGAGGCAATTTATTTAAGAGGGCTGAATTGAATTGAATGAATGAATGAGAACATAATAGAGTTGATGAGAATGTGTACGTTTATCTTTATCAATAATCAATATCAATATACCGAATACCGAATACCGAGTGCAGAGTGCAGATATTCTATTCATTACTGTTTGCTGCTTCCAGATTGTAGTTTGTAGTACGACGACATGTAATAATAAATAATAAATATAGTAATGCTACAAGCTATAAATAATAAATAAATAACCTAGTATTAAAAATTGGACGTCAGACATTGGGCATAGATTTTTAGCTACTTTTGTACGAGTAGTAGTTACTTTTTGTATTATAGCTTATAGTTATTGGTAATTGGTAATAGTGTCCCTTGTACATTGTGTAGAAAATAGGAAATAAAAGGACAGATTTTGTATTTGGTATTTGATGTTTGGTGGGGAGAGGAAAAACACACAAATAGAAAATATAAAATAGATATTATACTTTATACGTATGTTCTATCATTTTAGAAGGATGATAAAACAAGAGAAGAACAGAAACAGAAAAAATACCCAAAAATAACCCAATTGTTTCATTTGGAATTTGGAGGGGGTACAACGTACAAAATACAGTTACAATATGTAATATGTACAGTGTATAGAAGAGTCAATGATTGGATGATGACAGTGATGAGAATATTCGAGGTAATTGGAAGAGAGTGTGAAAAAGTAACGAGAAAATAACGAGGATTAGAGAGATGAGGGCGTCTGATTAAATTCCCTTGGGGTAAATGCGGTATGGCGTTTGTAGTTTGTAGTATCAAGTATAAAGTATAGAATATAGAATCAAATTGTACACTGTACAGAACAAAGAGTAGAGAAATTTTTACACACAACATGTACACTGTACAAGTTGTACAAAATATCACCGAGTGTTTCGATATCAATTTGACTGATTCTGGTTGATCATTGATCATTGAATATTGAATATACTGTATTTTGGTTTGGTTTTTGATGGGTATTCTCGAGTTTTTTCTTCCTTCAGATTCCACATTCCAAATCAACTACCTTTGACTACACGTATTTATTTATTCATTTATTATGGATTATGGAGGTTGTAGAATTCTAAGTACAGTGTATAAATGTCATTGAGTGGGTAGTAAATGAGATAGAGAGAGGACTAACAACTAACAACTAAAGAAACCAATGTAAAATGTACAGTGTAAAATGTACAGTGTACAGGTCTTTTTTAGATGTGATTATGATATAGATTTGAGAGGATCAAACTTTGGTGTATGACTCTAATATTAACTATTAGTATTAGTATATTAGTACATTAGTATATATGTTGTAAATGAAGAGGGAAGAGGAAGAGGCCGAGAAAGAGAGAGAGAGAGAAAGAGTCGGGTGTCTGCAAATAAAGACAGACTAATTGACTAATAAAGTTCATTAGGTAGGTAGGATGAGTAAGAGAAAGTAGAGTGAGCAAATTGGTGGTCCCTAGAGGAGAGGACTGAATGTGCTCCAACTACAAGCTACAAGCTCCTTTATAGAATACATAGTATACAATATACAGTAGATAGTAGATAGAGTGCATAGTGCATAATATAGCATCACAAATAACAAGTCTCACAAGTTACAAGTATATTCCAATTCCAACTCCAAGCTCCAAGCAAGCTCCAGCAAGGATCCAGTACGTTTGGGAACCAGTTCCAGTTCCAGCTCCAACTCCAACTCCAACTCTAGCCATATATATAAATATACATATAAATACATAGGGATTGGAACTCCTCCTTCCCTCACCAGTAGGAGTTCAGCCCAGCCATCGGGTCCAATCCCGTCAAAGTTTATATTATCTACTACTATCTACCTCCCTTTACGTACGCTCTCTTTCTTTCTCCTCTATACTCTATACTTATACTTATACTTGTACATGGAGTTGTTCTCCTTCTCCTTCTTTTACTTCTTCCTCTTCTTCTTCTCTTTCCAAAAGCAAAAATTGAATTACCTTCGTTTGATTCTCTAACTTGACTTCTAATACCAGCAGCATCCAGGATCCAACATGATTATTATATTATATAAATATTCTTCCTCAAAATTCAATTTTAAAAGC
This sequence comes from Sminthurinus signatus, assembly GCA_019776565.1. Taxonomy (NCBI): domain Eukaryota; kingdom Metazoa; phylum Arthropoda; class Collembola; order Symphypleona; family Katiannidae; genus Sminthurinus; species Sminthurinus signatus. The sequence goes on from JABASP010000669.1 coordinate 35,973, forward strand.
ATGCTCTCAGGCAGATGAGAACTTCAAAAGCAAATGCAAGGAGCAAAAGAGTCGCATACCATACACATTACACATACGAACATGGGAACATGGACAACTAAGGATCCAGTACAGAGTGAACAGGAAAGGAGAAAGGAGTAGAAGGAGAAGACTACCCATTCCTCTATTTGATGTAAAATTCATACTTGATTGCATTAAGTTATTCCTTGTGGAATTTCCACTGTACATTCTACTACTACTCTCATGTAGTTTGTACGTTACCCCAATTGCAATTTTACAACATTACATTTACCTATGCGCATAATATTATATATTATACCATTCCCATGTACAAAGTGCAATGTACAGTGTACAGGGAAGCGACAGTAGGAAATAGACTGTGTTCTGTATAAAATACATATTATTATGCATGTATCTATTTTATGTGAATTTTATACTGAAGGCTCAAGACTCAAGAGTCCCACTCTATGATATTTTTACATGGAGGACCTCCAAACTACCTACATTTATGAGAGCACAAATGTGTGTACAATGTACAATGTGCAAAATGTAATGTTCAAAGGAACTTAATATGACGAAAGATACAGTAGAAAGAGAGAGAGAGAGAGAGAATTTAAATCAAATTAACCCTAATGGCTTATGTTATAATAGAGAAACTGGAAAATTGTATAACGAGGAGAACCATCATTCCTCTTGCTATCTTTCTTTCTTCTTTCTTTCCTCCGTTCTTTCTCTCTGTCTACTCTTTACTTATAAATATAATATAAATTTTTCTTTTCTTTATCGTTCTCTCTATTCTCTATTCTCTATCATATCCACATTATTATACACATTCCACATGCCACGCCATAAAATGTCTATTTGTTTCCTTTTGAATTTGAATTTGAAAGTACATAAAGAGTCAAAGAGTCAACACTGAACATGGTTAGCTATTTTTTTATGTAAATTGCTACTGGAATTGGATGATGATGGAATCAGTTTAGCTTCTTATCACCATCAACAAAACCTGAAAAAAACAACAACAACAACTTTTATGACGTGCATATACAATGTACGTCATGTGTGTATGCGGAAAATACTAGTAGTTGTCATAATATTATCATTATCATCCTTTTTATCATTTGTATATGCAATGTACAAGCAAAAATATTTAATATACGAATAGAGAATAGATAATAGTATTATCATAATACATTATAAGACTTTAGATAAGGAACCAATCAGCTCGCCATATTTGACATTTTAAATTTTAACGGTAATACTACAATCTACAATATAGAAAATATCCCATGTTTAAACGTATCTTTTGGAGTTTTCAAGTAAAGAGTTTAAAATTACGTAGTTGCGGTTATACTTTCTTGTTCTTTTTACTTTTATAAAGTTGTTTTGCTTCCTGGACAATTCATCATTTTGCATAGTAATAACCTGCAACCCTACATTAATAATGATCTATCGTATCAAATATCATGATTGCTCATGATCCATAAATTATTGAGCTACATTTTAAGGCAATCATCTTGATTACTAGAAAATTGGTCAAACAAAAAAACGTCATATTATGGCATTCATAAAAAGAAAAACAGGAAAAAAACATAGTTTTAATTTATACTCGCGTCATTGACTGTTTGAAAAGGTTTACATTTTTCAAAAACGTTCATTTTAGTATTTAAAACTTTGAAAACGCAAAATTGAAAAGTATAAAGTATCAACTACAAACGCAATATTGGCTGTTAATTTCTCTAGTAAATACTTCCAGGATCCGTCATGAAAACGGCCCAACGAATTAAATTGGCCAATTTGATAAATGCTAGGAAGGTAACAAGAAAATAAAATAGGAGGAACCATTCAAAAAGGAGGAAGCAGAAGTATTTCGTCCATGACCACAAATGAGCATTCTTCAATCGAATAAAAGTTACTGGAAGTAAACTCGTCTCTGTAAATTCTGTCACCTCTTCAATAAAGTAATGAGATACATGACTCACAATAAAGTAACATGTCACCATCATTACGGCGTAAGAAATGAACTGCGCCTGTAGAAAAAAAGGAAGGAGTGGAGCATTTTAACATATTTTAACAATGAATTTAATAAAATATTGTAGATTCTTGACACTAGACACTAGACACTACTGGCATAGACTGTAGACTATAGACTGTAAGAAGTAAAAAAAAATCAGAGCAGCATTTTCTATAAAATTGTAAAAGCTTGTTCTTGCATTTTATGTTTGTACGTTGTACATACCCAGCTCTTTTCGTGCCAAAAATAGCGATCCTCCATAACCAAAAACGTTAACGCCACAATGAACATTAATAGTGTCAAGTTACTGCCAGCTTTCCCTCCAACATGCGATAACACTCGAATCGGGATTTCACACAGAATAAACACGGCACTGCTGAGCTTTAGTAACAGATCCAGTTCCTTCAACTTTTAACATGTATCAAAATAAAAACGTTTGTATTGCCATCTCTTGACTTGAAAGAGATTTTTTAGATACCCGACTCCCGGGTATCTCTCCTCTGCTCTGGAAATATAAGGGAAAACGACTGGAAACTGGAAAACTTACAAAGGTATCCAAATAGCCGTGGTAGGACATTTTTCTTCAACATGGAACTCCATCCCAATAATCACAGTGAGTTTCAACAACTATTACATTTACACAACTTTTGTCTGGATAATTTTTTACACTCATTTCTGCACAATTTGACATTTGAAAAGTCAGGAAAGACGTCTTAGAAGTATAAATAATTTTTGAAAAAAAGGATCACAAGTTTCTGAATTCTGAATTCTGAAACGTCTAAAGAAAAAAACTATTTGATTATTTTATTATGCATATACAAAATACAAAAGACAAATCAGATAAAAAACACAACTGCAAAAAGAGACAATTCAGATTTCAGATCTGGATATTTTATATTTGTTTTTGTTTGTCAAAAAAATACAACTTTTGTTTAGTTTTGCTGTGAAATTATCCCGTAGTTTTTGAGATTTAATAATTTTAATAATAATTATCATGCATACAATATATTATGCATTATGCGTGTATATATTTTACGGTATACGCTTCTCGGGATGTTTTTGATTTCAAATGAAAATTAGAAATCTTGGAAATAATCTAAAACACTTTGAAATATCGTACATCTTCTCCACTCCTGACAAATCCGATTATGCAGCATGAATTATTATCCGCAGCATATGTACTATAAAATCCATTTACATACATACACATGGACGCATTATGATAAGACAAAGATGCTGTCTACATTCTATCTGTACATTCCACAACAGGGAGGTGATGGAAAATGGGAAATCATAAAACGGTGAGAGAATGAGGCTGAGAGGTAAAACTGAGAGAGAAGAAACAGCATAAACTATAAACAGAGTAAGAGGTAAAAGAGGGAAATGAAAAGGAGAATAAAACGATGAGGTTCTCCTCATATGACACACGGGAGATAAATGAAATTGATGGTTATGAGTTATGATAACATATAATCTAGAATTTAGAATCAAGAAGAATCTAGAATCTAGTGTTATGTACATCCCTATTTTATCCTTTCTTAACCGAGTTTCATTTTGAACACTAGTAATGAGGAAAAATTACCAAAAACAAAGAACAGGCTAGAGACTAGAGACTAGGGGGAAGAGAGCTGTGGAAAGTCTAACGTCCAAACCATCTATTTTTCATACGCTAATTCAATTCTTCTTAATTTATCGTTTCCCATTAACTAAACCAAACAACCACAGCTGAGACACAAACTACAAACTACCGAGAAGATGGGAAGACTTGTAGAAAGAACAGGATAATATGAGAACAAGGAGAAGAGGCAAATCATAAGTACCATGATCCTCATCCAATCTATACATTATTATTATTATTATGCGTCAACAGCAATATTATTATGGTAAAAGTATAATACACACAACATACAATAAACCAGTATAAATAACTTATGATGGATACATGCTTGTACACTATTATTACATGTTTTGTACTCCTTATACATCAGAAACTACAAAGCAACTATACTAAAATAGTTTAAAAGTTCTTTGTCTTTAGTCTTTCAAGTTGAGACTCTCAACATCCTATTACGTTTTATCTATGTAAATAAGTTATGTACCTATTTTTATTATAAACGCATACTTATCTATGAAAAAAGATACAAACGTCGTCATCATGCTTTTCTATTTTAGACTAAAATGTACCATCAACATTATACTTAAAAATTACGTATTATAGATTTATACAACTTGAAACTTGAAATTAAAGACAAGTGTGAAGCATAAAATTGTCATGCTGGATTTCCCATCAGATTACTTTTATGTAATATTATAGTTTATAGTTTATACATGAGTGATTAATCTGAGACGCAAGCATTCAATATGAGACAAATTGAGAATTGAGAGTCAAGTGTAAAAACAGGACAACCTTCAACTACTTAAAGCTCAAATGCAACAAGAAAAAGAAGATTATAAGGATTGAGGATGATGATGATTGCACATTTTTGTCCTAAAATACACATTATTTCCCATAAAAACACAATTAGTGTGCAAATGCTAGATGCTAGATGCTATTATCTATTTTAGTATTTAGTAAAGTAATATATTATGCAGATTTGGAGATTGGTTCAATATAATCATGTATAGTGTACAAAATAGTGTGCAATATATATAAGGAAGCACATGTACAATGTGCGTAGTACGAAATTGAGAGACCTTGAAACTTGAAAAAAACCACAAAAAAGTTTATTGTGACAAGTCTTCTTCTTCTTCTTAACTGATGTAAACCACAAGAAGTTATAAAGGAGATTATAGATACACATTAGATTTATGTGCTTTACAATGAGTACATTATACATAATATAGACACACTATATATACTACATAAATAATGGAGAGACAAAAGTGACAGGAAACCACATTGTGTACTTTTAGTACAAATTTAAGGATAAAAATAACAGATAAGAAAAGTCAAAAAAGAAATACAAGAAATAAAATAATAGTTTTTAGTTTAAAGGTTTATAAATCTTTACATATTTCTCTCTCCTTTATACAAAACAAGAATAAAAAACAAAACATCAACACTTAACAATGAGTAAATAAAGTTGATTTTTGCAATTCAAAAAACAGTTGTAAATGTTTTCCTCTTGCGTTATTATTGTTCAATCACTTGTTTTGTGTTTGCTTGCTATTATAATGATATAATATAATATATTTTTACTAACTTTTTGATTGGGTGGAAGACGAATAGTAAGAAAGTACAAAAAAATCAGAGATAAAAATGATTATAACAAGAAAAATCCAAACTCTTAACCAATATACCCAAAACCCTAAATTCACAATATTTTTGTGCATGCTAAACACAAGGAAAAACTGTATCATATAAAAAAGACTTGGATCTTTTAAAAACTTGATTATTAGAGAAAAAAATCAACAAGAGAATTACAGACAAATAACAAATAGGGATAAATAAAACAGGAAAAGACTTACAGAAAATCTAATATCATCAGGTTACAGAACAAATAGTAAAACATTGAAGATGGTGAGACGCATGATGAAAAATTAACGTCCGTAACCTCCAGTATTTGTAGAAAAATCAGAATATCCATTTTCATTTTGAGGTTGATAAAAATCTCCACCGTCGGAGTAGCCACCTTGATTATTATTAGGAAAACCACCTTGCAAACTTGATCCTGATCCTAAAATATTTCCACCTCCAAAATTTGGATTCAGACTTCCAAAACCACCACTACCACCGTTAATACCTCCAGCATATCCTCCTTGATTTATTGGTAAATTATTAGCATAACCACCAAAATTCTGAATTGGTGAAGTTTGAGAATATCCCCCACCACCAAAAGATGAGCCACCAGAGCCGCCATAGCCTTGCCGACGAACTCGACTGTTTCCTAAAAAAAATTGTAGTGGAGTGACAGTAAATAAAAACAAAGTTAAAAAAACTCATCTTCCTCCGGTTTATTTTTTTTTTTTTTAAATACACAATTTGAAATGATATACAATATAAAATATGGTTTTTGACTTTTTTTAGCTTCCCATGATATACAAAATTTTACATTATAAATTATAATACATATTTTATGTATAATATTTTTTTGATATTTGCACTTACCGGCGGCTAAGCAGACGACAACTAAAAGAATTGCAACTGTCTTCATCATGATTGAAAAATTGAAACTGATAAAGAAACATATTCCCACTTTTCCTTTTATACAAACAGGATATAGAATTAGGATTATTGTAAAAAGAATACATGGTGTATCCGACACGGCTGTGATAGTAGAGATTAAAGCTTGAAGTGAAACGAATAAATATAACCTTCAAGTACAACGATTTTTGGTTTTCTTCTTTTGTACATATTACACTATGTAGATGTTAGATGTATGCTTAAAGATTACAGATTACAGGTATTATATTATTTTTTAAACTATTAAAAATTGATTTTTATTTTTTTCAAATTATTTTTCTCCTTGATATTTTGTGTTTATCAATATTCAGTATCAGTAGTTGAGGGTTTTGTACTTATTTTCCCTTATTATTATACATACATTCATAGAGTATATATAAATCTTTAAAAAATAACTGTATAAATTTCAAGTACACTACATCATATTACATACAATATACAATAGAGTCTAATGTCCCTAATAAATTGTGTCTCCTTATATTACACACTTCTTTTGATATCATCATAATACATGACAAATATAACATAATATTATTATGTAAAACAAACGGAAGTTCTATACATAGGTAGTAAAAAATTCATAACGCAGTTGACTGCATTTATTACCATGTTAGTATTATATTATCATTTACACAATACAGGTAATAAGTATTAGGTAATAGTAGATACTGTAATACAATACACATTACATATCTGTAAATATGTAGCAAACTAGTACATTTTGAAATCAGAAGATATTTTTTTTTGGTAGTTTGAATTATTTAAATACTATAATATTATTATTTATATATATTAAATACTATAATAGTACTTGTTATAATAGAAGTGCTTAAATTAGTTTTATCTTTTATCATTTTTTTTAAATAATTTAACAAAATAATCATTATTATATCTGTATTACTCTCGTTTACTTTTCTTATGTTTATGCTTTTTCTTTTCTTTCTTTGATTTTTTAGACTTTTTTTCCTTCTTCTTTTCTTTTTTTTTCCTCCGTTCCTCTTCTTCTTCTGAATCGGACTCTGAATCTGTCGCTACAGGACTTGATCTTTCTTTTTTCCTCTTTAAGGATTTTAATTTTTGTTTTAATTCTGCAGCTCGAAGCAATGTCAAGGGAGTTGTGGTGTCTTCATCTGTCTCGCTTGATGTACTGCTAACGTCAAGAACAACTTCCTGTACAAATAATGAAAAAACAGAAGGCATATTACATATTAGTATTATGCTAAAAAACGTCGTCATCATTATAAAATTATAAATACTAAAGAAGTTGAACATTTGTTACTTATTCATTTCTTCATTGAAATTGAACTTGATTTTTTTTATTCACCGTTAAAGTGAAGATAGATAAATCAGATGCAACATAATTTCAAGGTACTTTCTGGTTTACGGTTAAATTCGCATTAACGTATAGTTATTGATAGCTTTACATATAATATAATATAGCATACGAAGTAAACATAATTTTTAACTAACGAAAACTTTGTACAATCATTTTAAAAATTAAAAATGAACAAATACATAATATTTATTTAACGCTTACCTTATTAGCATTCGTTCTCAAAAAGTTTCTACATTGAAATGTCAAATGTCCCGAATATCCACATTTTGCACAGGCAGGTCTATCGCTACCTGCTTTAGGTCTGTCCATTTTAATTACAATTAATTTTTAATTCCTTATTTATGACGCACAATTCAATGTCCAATGTCTCTTTTCTGTTTTTGTTTTACTTTTTCACATCACAAAACTTGTAGCTTCTAATTTAAACTACCAACTTAAAACTATAATGTACAAACAAAGATAAAGAAATTAATGCTAAAATTATGTGAAAACTTAATCAAGCTTAACTGTAGTTAACTAACTTTATAATTAAAATTCGGAATTCGGACGATCAAAAAAACTCGTGGTTTGAAAAATGCCTCTCAGGATCAAACATTTCTACGCAGAGCGGAAAAAAGCGTTGTGTAGTGGAGAATAGGGAAAACGAATCTTTTGTTTATATTTTGGGTTTATTTATTTGATCAAAACTCATCATAAAATAATTATCATTAAAATCTATAATTAGTTATTCTTTTGTGAATGCATACATACTTTCATAACATGAATAATTATAAGCACGGGTCTTATTTCTGCGCCGACCAACCGACCGACAATGTTATGTAAAACACATTTTGTATTTCGTTCATAGAAATA
>JABASP010000670.1:0-44336 GCA_019776565.1 Sminthurinus signatus
CAGAAAAGTAATAAAAAATAAAATAAAATGTGTCATGTATCATGTACAATGTATAAAAGTGTCAGTTGATAATGGTACAATGTTACCAGTGCATTTTATTTGTACTTAACCTTAGAGTAGTCAGTGGAAAAAGTTGAAGCGGAAGAAGTATCACTTTCTATTGTTCCTTGTATGTAAACTATATTACCTATTAGTATCTCTAATTAGTAATTCATCCGGGGTTTTTTTCGGATGAAATCAAAATTAAAGTGCCTGTCCGGCGCAGTGACATTGGAAACTATACAAACTACATGTTATTTACTATTTACATTTTACATATGTATATGAAATTACGTATGCATGAAACTACTCTAGACTCTAGATCTAGAGCTCCTCAAAATACATAATATTTTATGTTTAATACACAGACAATACTAATCTAGACTGTACAGTGGACAGTGGACACAGAACAAGGGACAAGTGAGAAAATGCACATTTGTAATACATATACATATGTACATATATATACAATATGTATATAAATAAAAAAACAAAACATCTACTATCTACACGTTGTGATGTCCTGTGTCCATCTCATTACAAATAATTTTATATTATAATAATAATTGTGTGAGTGTGAGAGATTGAAATAAAATCTGTAGGATATAAAAGAACAACAATCATTAAAAGATACATTGTTCGTCTATTGTCTTGTTTCTATTTCTCTCCAACTCTTCCGTTCTCCTGACCCGAACTCAAAAAGTAAAGTGAAAATATTATAGTGTAAAGTGTAAAAAGTGACTATCCTCAGTTTTAAATAAATAAGTATAATATACACATTTTTTACAATCACAACTCACAACATTAGTACAATAATATTATTTACTATCACAAGTAACATAGTTTTGATTCTTTGATAGAAATCCCTCAGCCCACAGTCACAGCCATCAGTCAAGTGTCTAGTGTCTATCTTAACCTTTACTTTTTATACTTAATTCAAACCCCCTTCCAACTCGCAAAGTAAAACTCGCTTTTGATGATGTACTACTACTACTATTATTATAGGTATTTACATTTTTATGTATGTACATACTGTTACACATTTTAATATGTGGAGAGAGTAGATAGAAGAGCCAGACTACACAATAATAGTGCAAGTACGTGCATATACTGCATGTACATACTTCAAGTGATCTTGTGAGTATATCTTGTGTGTATTTTTTTTTTACTACCACTACACATACATATTAGACACACCATGAGCTCGTGAAGTAGTCTGTCAACAAATTTTTCCTACGGGCCAAAAAACCATACAGAGGATGATTGCTATCCCATGGGATACACAAAATCGCCCATTAAAAAAAATCCATCCACATATGGGAGGGGCTGGGAGGAGGTCAAATTTCCCATTTATAATGCATTACGGAGTTACTCTAGGTGGACTGGGGCAGACATTTGATTTGCGATTAAAATATGGTGGGATGCACACAACTCCTCCAAGGGGAGATCATCAAAGAATCCATACATAAAATGACCTCTAAAGGTCACAGGTTTTCAAAATTCGAAAAAATGAGCATATTCCCCCTGGAGGAGTTGTGTGTATATTGCCAAATTTTAATCACATATCAGTTGCCAGCTCCAGTTGGTTTTAAGTAACTCTGTAATTCATTATAAATGGGAACTTTGACCCCCTCCCATATGCGGGTAGATTTTTTTGAATGGGCGATTTTATATATGTGGTGGGATGGTATAAGCAGCCCTGTATGGGGTTTTTAGTCTCATGAAAAAATGTTGTGATAGACTATTTCACGACCTCATGGTGTTGCTCGTATTATAATAGTATAACGTATAGCAAAATACAACTGTACATATTCCGTCTGCATATATACTTACTCTCCTTTCATCTCTGTGCACAACAATAGTTGTTCACAAACTCAAACTCATTTTCAGAGAAAATTTTTAGACCGTAAAGACGAAGTGTTTTAAAAAAAGTAAAAAAAATGGTGCATCAAAAACACAAAAATTGACTAAAAGGGACAGAGTGTATTTGATGATTGAAAAGGGGGGACAGGACTAAATATAATTCACGTCAAGAATCAAAAGGAAGAGGACTAGAAAAAAAACATTTTGTTTGTTAACTTTTTTGTATTGTTGTGTGTGAATTTTTTAAACTTTCTAAAATCCCTTTTTCCTAACAATCTTCAACTGCAGACCACATACATGTATTTACACTTTATACACTACTTAATATTAAACATTAAACAAAGTTGTACTGTATAATACTTGTCTACTTAAATATCTACATACTTAAAATATTTTTGGAATTTTCACTGTCACCAAATCATCATCTCCAAAATTTTGTTGGTTCCTTTGTCTATAGGTTTGTGCTCTGTGTGTTTTAACTTTTAACTGTGTGACTCTCCATCTAAACATATACAAGGAAATAAGGACAAGCAATAATTATTATAAAAAGAAGAGGACTTTTTCCAGGAAATAAAATTATAATCAATAATCAAAATTCACTTCTGGCTTCAAAATTAAAATAATTATGCATGTGTATGTGTTAAAAATATAATATCGTGTATAGTTCTCGTCTCTCGTCAATCATGACCCCATAATTTGTAATTGTGATAAAAGTGACACTTGACGCAGGACTATGGTTTTTTGCTTTAACAGTATATAAACTCATCCAATGTACAACAACAATAAAATAATTTAAGGAAAAATGCAGAGAATATCTACTTAATTACAAGTAAGGAACAGCATCAAGATATTTATCAAGAATCAAAAAATACAGTGATGTAGTTCTTCATTTTAGTATATATTTCTTCTGTGTGTTTAGTTTTTTTCAATAAATAATAAATACATACTTATGTACAACAACATGTTATGAGTATGCTAAAAATTATAAAACTATACACTTTTCATTGTTACTTAACCTATTTAATCATGAATTGATACTGGTCAGTGATTATATTGATATCCAAAAGAAAAAACCATGTAACACGAAAAGGAACCGGAAATCAACATCTATATATTTAGACATACTCTCAGAAACAACAAAACATACCAAAATATTACCAAACATCAAACAATATATCTTATTTTCTTGAAAGATATTTAATGATAACCCATAACCCACAACAATCAAAAAATCTTCATCTCTGTAACCAGAATAATTTTTGAAGAGTATGTCTTTTTTGGATTGATTAAAATCATCAAAGCCTCTCTTTCATCACATCCATCATCATAGAATTAAAATAATATTTATAAAATTAAAACTATAAACAAGCAACAAAATAATAATTCTACTTAAACTTTTAGGATTTAAATATAATTCATCACATGTTCACAAATAATGCATTATAGTTTTAATAACAAAACCAAGTCTCAAAACTAAAAAAGGAAAAGCTATAATAATATATATTTACTATACCTAAATACAAAATACCAAAGATAATTTTTACAACAACCATTTTATCATCATTCATCATATTACTCCGCATCACAACTATTTAAATACTAAATATATATGTAATTTGTAGTAAATAGTAATTGTGTCAAGAATCAAGAAATTGACATAATATTAAATTCAAGCACATCAATTCTTCTTCTTGTGCCTACGACTGATTTTTTTTTTTAAATTGCAACTATACACTATATTATATATTTTTTCTACATCGGGAAAACTCCTATTGACAAGGTAAATAATAAAAAAGTACTTATTAAATACTAAATATATCAATCGTAAATCGTAATACATGTACTCAGTTTTACTATCTAAAATACATTAGTGTTAGTGCATATATACATGGAGATTTCACTATCACGGAAATACTTCTCTTTTCTTCATGTTTTCCTAATTATCAGCATAAAGCTCATTAATATAGATTTATGATAATTAATTTATAGAGTGTAGTATCCTTGAGTTAAAGTGTGAATGATGCATCATTCATACTATACATACTAAATGTATTTATAAATATAAACTCATCATTCATTGATCAATAAGTCTGTCTCACTCTTTTTAAGACTATACCAAATACCAAATATGAAGTTACTGAATAGACTTAAAATCTTTATTACTAATAAATGATCATTGTATATTATGTGTTACTTGCATTGTTAAAATCCTCTCATGCTTCATTATGTACCCTAAACTAAACAAAGGAAAAAGACAAAAAAAACTGCATGTATGTGGAGATATATTCATCATAGATATATAGTTATGCTAATTCCTAGGAATAAGGAATCGTTTTTATTTTGATGTTAAAGGTCGTAGACTATATATAACACCAACAAAAAATATGCTGTGTATGCAAAAAAAAATATATGTAAACGAATAAATAAAATAGTTAGAGGAAAAGACTGCTCTTCTATACTATTCCTATTACTATATTATCCATTATCCAGTTGTACGTAATGATTAATGCTTAATGATATATATACATATGATGGTAACTGATTATTATTATTGTTCTTGTTTTTTTTTATTTACAGGATTTAACGAATAATCATCTTTGCATTTACATTGACGAATCTAAAATATTTAGTTGAACGGATTAATCCAACTACAAACAACAACAACAAGAAAATCACATCGAATCTCAAAAGCAATTATTATTCGCCCTTTTGATTAAAAATATTACAACTAGCTTTATTTATTTTGTTTTGTTTTTAATTTGTTTGTTTGTTGTACTATAAGATATAAGAATATCTATGTACAAAATGTGTATATAAAATTTTCTTTTGTTGATTTTTGTGTTTTTTCATGTGAAGACTTGTGTGGTATATTATTATTATTGATCAAACAGTTAAATTCTGACAAATTTAGCCGTATATACATTCATACATTCATACATACTTAAATACATAGATAGACTTCCAATTCCAATGTTATTGTAGAGGATAAATAATATTTCCAATACATATGTGTATATAAAATATATATATACATACAAAATACAACCTACTGATAAATAATTAGTTTATAGTGAAGACAGCAATATTATTAGAGACGAAAAAGAGTGAATGAAATTGTTTGTAAGCTCCAAGTTCCTGCAAAAATACTCACGCTAAATACTACTGACAAACAAAATGAGCACCACGACGGATTACCAATGGTATGCAAATATTTGACAATGTTTTATTATCTAATTTTTACATTCAAAGCATAATGTACACATGTAGAAACTAACTACAAATAAAAATCATCGTGTTAATATTTAATATATAATTTTACATGATGTTTTCTTTGATCTTTGACGTGTCAATAAAATACAGGGCTTACACAATAATGGACTCATCTCGCGTCTCAACTTTTTTAATATCCATCCTACTAATCGTTTATGGAAGTTTCAGGTAAGAAAAAACAAGATAACAAATTAGTGAATTAATGAATATTTTTAATAACATCGTCGTAACATTATGGTGTGTATACACATTTGAATTTTGAAGTTGTCGTGTAATTATTATTGTAATACATCGTAGAGAATAAAGAAATTGAATAAAAAATTTAACCCTTGTTAAAAATGTTTCAGATCTCTAAATATGGAACAAGAAGCCAGAGAACGAGAAAAAGAGAAAGAATTAGCTAAACTTACTGGCATCCCTGGGAACAATAATAATGAAGGAAGTGAGTACCTCTGTTTCTTTCTTTCAAGTTAGCAATACACCTTTACTTTTACATCATTATTATTATTATCATTACTATTACTATTTACTATTGTTATCAATGTTTAGTATATCACTGTCTAATTTCATGATTTATGTACATGTGTAATGTGTATGTAAGGTGTAAGTACATGTGGAAACTTTTAAAGAACTGATCTAGTGACTGACACGCTCTCTTTCTCCCGGCACATCGATTGATTGAATGAATGAATGAATGAATGAACAAGGGAATGAGTGAATGTTAATGTCATTCATTCGCCTACAACATCAGTCATAAGACAATGAATATTATACTACTTAAGTACTATGTATCATGTGTATACATGATCAATGAATGAAAGGATGTTAAAATGAGTTTTAATAGAGTGTAGATTGTAGTGCCGAGAATTAGAGAGCGTTTCAGTACACATTGAATCAGGAATTGTACTTAATTGGTTATTGATCATACAAGCTATAAAAGCGCTTCATTTTCTTCTTTTTTTCAACTCTTCTTTAGATGGGAATGTACAGACTCTGGACACGATGCAAGCCCTATGTAATTTACCCACCTTTTCTCTCCTTTTTATTGTTTAATATATTATATTATATGTATATTTATGGTTATTAAAAAAATGGTAAATCAAAGTTTACGAGTTTACAAACTATAATTTGAAATGGATATTTGTACAATGTTTGTTATAGGTTTGCCTCTCGGTGCATCGATATCGTTACTTGTCATGTTTTTCTTCTTCGATTCCATGCAAATGTTATTTGCAGTTTGCACTGCGGGTAAGTACTCACTGTTCATTTTGTTATTGTTTAACTAGTGCAATACATACCACATACTATATTATTATGTTTAATTTAACTGCTAAAAAATCCAAAACATCCAACATTGCATTTCACTATGTGTTTACTTTGTCGCCATTCAATATTTTATATTTCATATACAATATACAGACAGTACACGTTACATAATATATTATAGTATAACTTTTGCATCCTATGCAAAAATCTTCAACCAGACTAGACGTTGACTAGTCAAGGCACAACAATAGTCAATCAGATTTTGAGTAAACATTTGTATACAGTTACAACAAGAAATATTATGAGGATACGTAAAATTATTATTGCTTTTTTACTATACACAAAGTATGTAATACAATACCGTCATTTTATTTTAATGTTTGATAGGTTTTTTTTTTTCATTTATTACACATACACACATTACATAAAACACCAAATAATACTGAATACTGACAAATAATTTTATGTTGCAAAACCTTACATATTATTTATTATTGTCTATAAAATGTAAAGTTAATATTTATGGGTTTTCTTTCTTTTTGCCTTTCTCCCTCATGTGAATTCATTAGTCATTGCAACGGTGGCACTCGGTAAGTTTAACTTTTTTTTTACACATTTAAACATTGATGTGTACCATAAAATTATAACATTTCATTCAATAGCTGTCAATTGTCAATGTATGCATTTTTTTTACTATTCTTTTTTTTGTTATTCTTCTACTTCCACTTTAGCTTTCCTATTGCTGCCTATGTGCCAGTACATTAGTAGACCATGCTCGTCTGGCAACAAGTAAGTTGTGTATAGGATTTAGTACAAAATAAATGCTCGTTTACATAATATGAATAGAGAACAGAATGTATTTACATCATGTTTGTCTCTTCTTTTTTTTACTTGTAGAATCTCATTCGGAGTTTGTGGGAGATTTACGGGTGCCGAGCTAATGTCATTTTCGTTATCAATTACAATCGTGAGTGAAACTTTATTACTTTAATTTTTTGAATAAACTGTTTTTCCATTTCTTATGACATTTATTTCATTAGTAATAATTGTTTTGTGTCGGAATCTATCTAAAGATAATCAATTTGAAATTCTTTTTAGGTATGCGTGTGGGTTTTAACAGGTCATTGGTTGTTAATGGATGGTATGTTGAACATTTTTATCCATTTTTAGTATGATTTATTTCATCTTTTACTTGTAGATTAAAACAGTCAGTACTGTACAATATCTTTATTTACTCATTTAAAACAAATTATTGTACATCAATGAGAAAGTAAAGTAAAGTATGGTTCAATTTCCCTTTTATATTTCTTTTTGTGATTGTTACATTTTTTTATATTAAAAGAAATGAAAACTTTAATAGTGACTTCAATTACACAAAAAAATTGCTAAAAAATGGAAAGTCTACACATTTGTACACGAATAAAAGTTTGTGTGTGTGCGTTGAGTTTGTAAATGTACTTTCATTACAGCTCAAGAAGAGCAAATCGTACACAGTAAAAGTAGTGGTTTACTGTTCAATGTGTACTTTTAGGCACGTACTTTTGTGGTTTTTTTAAGACTATAATGTTACATGTTATACATTGTGATGACAATTGACTATATATATACGAATGTTTCTATCTATTTTCTTTTTCTAATAGCTATGGGCATGGGCCTATGTGTAGCTTTCATTGCGTTCGTTCGGTAAGATACACGATGTTAAAATATTAAATATACTGTATTATATATTATATTGATTGTTGAAACATGAAAAGAGTGAGATTTATATATGTATAACACGTAAATGTCTTTATTTTATCTTATAGACTGCCTAGTCTCAAAGTTTCAACGTTGTTACTCACCGGTTTACTCATATATGACGTATTTTGGGTCTTCTTTTCATCATATCTCTTCAATGCCAACGTCATGGTTAAAGTGGCAACTAGACCCGCTGAGAATCCAATGGGATTGGTTGCTCGTAAACTTCATTTAGGTATGATGTTTTGAAATCAATCAATTTGACTATATCAAAAATCAAAAGTACATACTATTCTTTTTACTTTACATAAACTTTATGCTTCATGTATACTTTATTCTTTATTTTTTTACAGGAGGGATGGTAAGAGATGCCCCTAAATTATCCTTGCCAGGAAAATTAGTATTTCCAAGTATTTATACAACTGGACATTTTTCAATGCTCGGACTAGGAGACATTGTAAGATATTTTTTAAGATTACTAGAACCACACATATTTGTACAAAGTTTAATAATAAATAATAATGAATGAATTACTAATCACTAATCATGTGCTTTACTCCTTTTAGGTTATGCCTGGTTTACTTTTATGTTTTGTACTTCGTTATGACGCGTATAAGAAAGCCCAAATGATTCATTTAACAGAAGGAATACCTAACCCAAATCATCTAAGTCGGATCAGGTATGTAACAAAAAACATTTGTTAAGAAATACAAAGACACAGAATAATAATAAGACATCATGTACGTCCGTTCACAGCTCATTAACTTTTTTTAATCTTGGAATTTATTTATTACAATAGCTATTTTCATTGCTCTCTGATTGGTTACTTTTTGGGTCTTTTGACTGCCACTGTAAGCTCAGGTAAGTCTAAAGTTAAACTCTGATGTGAATTCATTTACATAATGTTATATTCAGTTGCTGTAAGCACTGAATAATGAGCGAAAAAATATTCATTGATTCATTATTTGTTTTCGTTTTCTAAAAAATTACAGAGATTTTTAAGGCGGCACAACCAGCTTTATTATATTTAGGTATTCAAGGAATAAATCATAAAACACTACTAGCCTTATGAAAATATCATAATATTTAATATTGTAAAAATGATTCAACTTGTGTAAATCAAATTTCTAAACAATGATTTTTTTGTGTATTCTCTAGTTCCATTTACATTACTTCCACTACTAACAATGGCATACTTAAAGGTAATTGTTTATGAAATGCTTAACTATAAAAATATTCTACCGTATTATTAGTTTTTATGTATAAAAAAAAACATTTCTAACCATTTTGATTTTTGGTTTTTCTTCTTCGTTTATGCAGGGAGATCTCAGGTAAACATTTAATATTTTGACAACATGAAAAATAATAAATTTGTACTACAAATGTTCAATAATTTTATATGTATAGAGTATAGACAATAATCCTTGTTTAAAATCTTTCCAATTTTTTTTATAGAACTATGTGGAGTGAACCTTTTATAAACGTTGTCCCATCAAAGCATCAAGATGTTTAACGAAACGTCATTAATTATTTAATAAAGAATAAAAAAAAATCGTTATTAGCTTCCAAATCCGAAAGATTATTATGTCAACGTTATCCAGAACTAAAAACGTTTTTTTAAAAAAAAAATTCAAACGGATAGAGGAAAACAGACTGTTGGACACGTTCCATAAAAAGAGAGATTCCTACTCAAGAGTTAAGAAGAAGAAGAAGTAGAAAATCTGTACTTGTGTGTGTATGTACACCCCTTGTGTGTGAGAAAAACAAAGGAATTAAAATATGCAATACAATAATTCTTGTAGACATACATTATATACTGATGAGTGTATTTAACTTTTAAATATATAATATCTACCTACACACATACGAGTATATAAATTTCTCACTCAGGATGCACACTTGTTCACTCCTAAAAAAATAAATAAAAGGTTTCCCTCTGCAGATGTGTGATATTACAAAGTAGCCGTATATGTATTGTGTATAAGCTAAATGAATACTGAATGGAAGAAGGAAATGGAAGGAAGAATGATGATCCAGTTACCAACTGTCTTCATAATATAATAAAATAATACTACAAAAACTATTATCTATTATGATTATTAATTAAATATTACATGTATTTAATGTATTCCTAAGTCCGAAAATACTTATATATATTATTATATATTCTTCATCAATGTGAAAACAAAACATTGCTCCATATACCGGTGTGTGTATTATTATATTCTTATTATGATTATGTTGTTATTACGAATTACGAATGAATCAATATTTTACATACTTACATAAAAATTACTTAATAATTATTATCATTAATTAACTTAACTTACTTAAATTCTCCTCATCTACTTCAAAATATTCGAGTACATTAAATCATGTAAAAAATGTACACCAAGAATCAGAATCAAGTTATAAATATAATAATATATTATGCCATGGACACACATGATTATTGATTATTCTACTATACTACCACGACGATGACTTTTACCGTTAACCGCTGTATCCCTATATTAGTTATAATATATTTTTTATGATGAAGAGTTGGTTGAATTTTCAAAAGAGTGAGTCTGCAATAATACTAATAAATTTATTATTATTATTTTAAAATTGACGTATGTATACAGTATACATATTACTTATTTTATTTTGTTGAAAGAGAAAAGGGACTTTCTCCATTTTGGATTAGGAGATGTGTGTTTTCTTTTAAAAAAAAGTTTGGTTTCCTACATATATGCACTGTTTACTGTATACACAATGAACACTGAATACATATTATATTTATGTATGAATTACGTGTTTAAAACTCAGGAGGGTTCTGTGATTTTCGTTATACTCTCTTGACTTTTATGGGGTTGTGAGTTATGTAATATTTAAAGAGTGAATTTCAATAATAGAGAGGCAGAGAAATCAACTAAAATTGTCCAAGAAAATAATAAAGAGCAATATAATATATATCAATATCAATAATCAGAAAAGGAAACAACAAATTGATAAATGATAAACTATAGGGGAAAGTCAAAAAGGTCAACGTCAATTCTATATTATTTTCTCACCTGTAGACATTTTTAAAACAATATAATATATACTTACACACACATACTCGCAAACCACAGAGATGAAGAAGAACATGCACACGTTGTTTTTATTTTTATTATATTATGTAGATGACTAAAAGAAAATATATATACCTTTTAATCTAAATGACGAAAAAACGAATCCTATAATTATATATTTCATAATGTTTTATATATTGTGTAGTAATAATGTGTTATTTCATGTTTTTAGAAATGTCTCGTATATTATAAATTATAAAGTTGTATCTTTTCTCCCTTTTTTTCTATCAAAGTAAAGTAAATATTCATTTCCTCCGACTGAAAAAACAATGATTTGATATACTACTTACTTCTGTAACATATATATACATGTGTTTATTATATTATACATATATGCGTGTATGAATGTAAAACCAATTGAGTTGCAAATATGTTTTAATTTTCCAAATGTATTACGAATCATGATGTAATAATCTAAAAACTAATATCACCGAAAACATCACAATATACGTAAATATATGTAATACAATAATATATAGATTTATATATATCATGTATGTGTAACTAAAAGGAGAAACAGACGCCTTTTCATCGTTTTTGTCATCGTCTTCTAAATACTTCTTATAATAGTTTTTGTTATTATTACCACACTACAATAATATATACTGCTGTATCTACTATATGTATAACTACTATAATATTATGTACATTGTCGTCTTCGTCACTGCAGAAAAAGCATTCCAAAGTACCTATATTTCATAAGATAAATAAGACTCACACATGAAGATGGCATCTCTTTTATACCTGAAAAAAAAAGAAAAAAGTTTTTACTCTTTGTATGTGATGTATATCGCTTGTTTTTACGATTCGTATTTCATGATGTATGATAATGAATAATAATGTATAACTGTATTAAAATAATGAATCAAAGTTTTGACAAGGATTTCAAAAAAAAAACAAAAGAGAGAAACCGAGAAAAAGAATGAAAGAAAGAAAAATCTTACAAATACAGAAAAAATACAAAAAAAATATAAAAACTTTAAAAATAGTAGTCAACCTTTTTGACCCTTTTTTATACAGAGTAAAAAAAATAAATAATAATAAGAATAAAGAATGAGATAAGGAAAATGAAAAACTTGAAGTACATACAGTACATTTGTAGTTTGTAGCATAATCATTATCGTCATCCGCATCTATTTTATTTTATTTTTTTATTCAGTTGTTGTTTCTAAAATACATATACATGTACCTAATGAACATTTTGATAATACTCATATTTATTCTACATTTTGCATGCAATGTACATTTTGGGATTAATAATATATATATTATATTCTATGTGTAACAGTACCATTTATTGATTTATGATATCCTCTCATTTCTTTTTAGTAATGCTCATCAGATGGATAATCGATAGGTGCACGTGTATAAATACACACATGTAGGTCTGTCATCTTCTGTAATCTGTGATAGAAAAGTGTATTAATCAAGTTTTTACCTATTGAGAAATACACTGAAGCTGCATAGTTCCTTTCCGTTTTTCGTTACGCCTTTTTGTTGTCATTCAGAACCCAAAAAAAAAAACATTGACGAATGCTATTATAGTTGAACACCAACAACCAACACGACACCGACTATTCTATTTTCTATTCTCATCAAACTACGTATGGACGTATGGACTATGATGGCATGATATGACATGATGGACATAATAGATAGATAGATAGCTTCATCCACCATCACATTACACATTACACATTAGACACACATTCACTTCACTTTTGTCTCAAGTCTGGGACAAAAGACAAAAGCAAAAAGATAAAGAAGAAGACTCAACTTGATAGATTATGGATGAAAACAGAGTGCTCTCTTCATCGCCCTCTCTCTCTCCATAGTATGTACTGTGTACATACAAAATATAGGTATGCACTGTGTACATTAGATAATACATAGCATACTTTTACAACAAAAAAAAATATTATGGAAAAAAAAGAAGGGAGAAGATCATCCAGAATCTACAGTCTATAGATTCTTAGAATGTAGGATCCAGAATCCAGAATCCAAAACCTATAGTGTATAGTGATTCTAGATTCTAGATTGTTTAAAAGGTTGAAAGAGTAAGATTGAAAGAGTTGAAAAGGGAAAGGAGCAGAGTTGAGAGTCGAGTGTGATGGATAGATTTCTGTATATCTACAAGTATTTTATTATATATTATAATCTGTAGGTACAGGTAGAAGTATCTCTATCTATCTCTCTCTCTCTCTCTCTATCTTTCTCTCTTTCTACTATCTCTACAGAAATGTCGCATTAGAAAAGTTGCAAGTTAGAAAAAGAAGAAGAAGAAGACAATGTGTAGACTGTCGAGGTAAGAGGTAAGAAAAGAAGAAAGAAAAGGACAGCAGTAAAAAGAAAGAAAGAAAGTATGATAGAGAATAATAGAGAAAGTATATACGTGTATGTATGTAGAATGTACATATTATATTCTTGAAAAAAAAGAACAAAAGGTGGCTGCTACATGCAACATAGAAAGATGGATTCAGTATCTTGTACTATTCACTTGGACTATCTACTGGAGAGAGTTTTAGACATTTCAGAGGCGACAGAGAGAAAGTGAAAGGAGAGAGAAAGTAAAACGGCGGAGACATTCCAGGAGGAACTGGGAGACTGCGGGTTCCCCTCATTCCTCGTCAGATGGACTCACAAACTAAGATTTCAAAGGAAGCCTGTATCATATAAAATAGAATAGAATATTATTATTGTAGATACTTTTGCTACATGTGAATGTGTGTTAGTAGTTTGTGTAGATGTGTACAAAATCACATATAACATGTGTAATGTGTATGAAAAA
Organism: Sminthurinus signatus; assembly: GCA_019776565.1. Taxonomy (NCBI): domain Eukaryota; kingdom Metazoa; phylum Arthropoda; class Collembola; order Symphypleona; family Katiannidae; genus Sminthurinus; species Sminthurinus signatus. The sequence goes on from JABASP010000670.1 coordinate 14,080, forward strand.
AAAGATAGTGGATAGGAGTAGTAGAATATTGTGTATGGGGTATTGGGTATAGGGTATAGATGAATGGAGAGATTGAGTTGAGTTTGTATTTCTAAGGTTAGAGATAGAATAAATACATATAGGTGGGCGGGTTCGTTCTTCACTCAGGATGATATACAATATACAATGAAATTTCTAAAGTCGGACACATCATTTAAAGAGACTATATAGTCTGTCACTTGTAAGAACATGCATAAATACTACTATACATACTATACATAATAATAATAATATACATGTAACATATATACACACATGTATAAAGATAGCATAGTATATAGTATATAGTCAACCTTTTATTTTATACACATTAATATATAAAAATCCATATACTCTCTACTCTCTACATACTACATACATTTTCTGCATGTACACAAGTTGCAGTTCAGTTCAGAACATGAGAAATGAGAAAGATAGTAGTAGACAGAACCAGAGACAGAGAGCTAGATACAGTATACACAGTGCACAGTACTACTAGATAGATAGTTTGAATATTGGATAGGGAGAAGATAGAGAAGAAGAAGAACTATCCATCTATCTACAAAATACAAAAGATAAAAAGAAGAAGAGAGAGAGAGAAAGAGAGCAAGATACATACAACACAGGGAATAATAATAGTAAAAATATATAGTGGAAAGAAGAAGGTGATGACGAAGGAAAGTTAAAAAAAAAAATTGTGTGTGTTCCCATCACATTATATTAACACTTTTATCACACTTGATAATTCAATTCATCATGTACCAACAAATTCCAAGACATGAGGGACAAGAAGAAACAAAAAAGATGCATTCCTCCTGGACATTTAATTCCTCAGTGTGAAGAACAGTCATCTTCACTTTTTGTTATTGTTTCTGCTCCTATTTCCTCTAAACTCTCACAGAGAAGGAATAAAAGGAAAAGTACGACGACCTACAAGGAGAAAAATTGTTTCTCCTGTCCTCTTATTCATCTTCAAAATTGTTCTAAAGTGAATAATAATAATAATATTAATCATTGTTGTTCCTGGTTTACCTGGACTAATAATGATATTATTGAGTTTCAGTAAATAAAAATAAAAAGTTGTGTGGTGCTACATAATACATAATAGAGATATATAATAATAATCTTTCAATTTAATAGTTTGTGAAAATTGTGATTCTTTGATTTTTTTTTTGTGTATAAATAAAACATGAAAAATATCATATAAAAATTGTACAAAACTAAAAATATGAAGTGTATTACAACTATTATTATAATAATTCCACTTTGGTTTTTGACTAATCAGTGATCTTTGAAATCAGAATCTGAATTAAACAGAAAAAAAAACAAAATCTCTTTTTATTTCTTTGACAAGGGCAAAGAATATAAGAGGATATATTATATATACTATTATATACATAGATCTCTCTAATTACATTAAGTTCATTTGTCAACTTGATTCAATTTATATCCATGAGAGAAAATGTAGAATCATACAATTTTCATTTGGTGACTTCAGTGTGAGTTTTATTCAGCTGAGAGTGTTTTTTGTGTGTGGAGTTGAGTCCGTAGTACAACAACAAATTACAACAATAAAAAGTGTATCCTTGTTTTCCCAAATATTTAATTCATCATAACTTTGTCAATTTCCGATTCCAATAAAAATAATATTTAACTAAATAATTAGTGTTATTTGAGCAAAAATACTTGAGTGCGAATATTTAATAATATTGCTACATACTACACCAATCAATTGTTATATATTGTTCTTGTTATAAAATATAAAATATTGTTGAGTTATCACAGTGTGAAAGTAGTTTGATAAATATATAGTTGGTTGTTGCATCAATAATAATTATCTATAGTTATCTTTTTTAAAAAAATGTGTTATTTTCCGTCTTTCGTGCTGACTCTTTTTTGATAATTGTATCTAGTAATTAGTAACAATAATAATAATATTATTATACGGAATATATAATTACTCACAAATTATATCTATTCGTACTACTTTGTGACTACTACTCTTAAACATAATTTGTTTCATCATCAATCAGTTTTGAAATAATAATTAAAAGTTGTCAGAATGGCGGATTTAGAAGCAGTTTTGGCCGATGTCAGTTATCTGATGGCCATGGAAAAAAGTAAATGTACACCTGCAGCAAGAGCATCTAAGAAAATAATTCTACCCGATCCAAGGTATTTTCTTTTTTTTTTTATTGATACATAATGATAATTATTCTATATTATGATTCATATACATTTTAATTTTTAATACAACCAAAACATATATTATTATGATTCACCACATTTGTCATATTCATCCACCACAAAAATATCATTCATCATTTATTCAGACAGATTCAAACAGATTCAAAAATTCAAAGTATCAAAGACCTAACATGTAACATGTACAAAATATAAAAAAAACAACATAACAAAAAAATCCATAAACATGAAATGATGATACTTTTATTACTTATACTTTCATGTTTCATATATGTAAAGTCTCTGTAAAGTTTCTGGAAAAACCATGTGTAAACATAAAATGTAACGTAGAATATCGACAAATCAATGAAATATGTGTAATGTAAATAAAGGGTCACTTAAAATAAATGTTTCCAGAAATGTTCATAAATATGTATGACTGGGGTTTCCATGTGTGTATGTGTTTTAAAAGTATGTTGCTCCAATCTCTATTCACCTACATATATATGCTCTGTTGACTGTATAAATAATATTATACCTAGTCATTTTTATTCCGAATTTGTGGTTTGGTCTGTTTGTCTGTCTCTAGTCTCTATATATTCTGTATGTATGTACAATGTACAATATACATAAATATATCTGTATTTTGCTCTCTTATTTAATGATTTAATATCCTCCATTTGTCTACCTGCCAATTGTCAATAGTCGATACATATGTATTTAGTATTTATAAATTGACCACTTGTCTGGTATCTGGTAAATGGTAGCTGGTAACTAGTTTGTATGTTGTTTGATACTTGACTTGACTGTTCCCAATTATTTTACTAAACAAAGCAACAGTCTTTTTTCCAGGTACATACATAATACTAACATAATACATAGGTATGTGTGTACATAGTAGTAGTAACTATTATACTATAATAAAGAAACTCTCTTGCTCATAAAATAATTATATGGAATAATAAGATTATATATCTATGTGCATATCTGCAGTTTGTCCTAGGTCCTACATCCTACATCCTAAGTTTCATTACAAAACTGAAAATAGTAATTGACAAAGAGGACACAAAAGAACATCATAATATTTTATGCACTGCAGTGAAATGTGCATAATAAATAATAATAATAATATTGCATACTGTGTTTATAATAGCATGTAAAATGTTAAATGTTATATACAAGTGCATACACATACTTGTATTCATAGTAAGTACACGACACACACGATGCATCATTAAATATATTATGCGTAGTCCTAATTACAAAGTAGTTAATTTTTTATCACATTGAAATATTTTATGCAAATTGGTCATTTATGGAAACTATTTTGAGTCTCTCTTTTGCTTCTTCATTCTTCAGATTAGGTATACATAGATATATAATATATATGATATATGTAATCAGGTAGTTTAAAAGGATATTTACTAATTACCACTTCTTTCTTTGAATTCACGAGAGTCAGGTACTTATATACATTGTACAAAGTACAAATAATACAAAGACAAACACATGCTACATCCTACCTCGTGAAGTTAATTAGTGGAAGAATTCCTTCAATTCAAATTAGTTTCATGTAACAAGTCTCTATTAACTAAAAGTTTAGAGTTCCGAGTCCAAAGCCAAACTCATACATTACATAATATGTTGTTTCAGTTTAAATCAAAGTTTCCTTTTGGTTAGTTTTTTTGTTGTTCATAATATTATGCTCTAGTATATTTTATTATATTAGGTTCAAGCACATGTGTAATGTGCATACAGTATACTGTATACGACAAATTTGAGCCTTTAAAATATAAATAATATGAACTACATATGAACCAAAATAAATATTTTATACAAATACATTTCCTTTACAAACGACGATTAATAGTATTATTATTATTGTTTATGTAACATAAAAATATATAGTGCATTTTCCTCTATTCTTAGTACTTGCAACTTGCTCAATATAAATTGTATACACACATTTATAATAGTTGTACGTTGAATTTGTACTTAAGTAATATAAATGTACATTTGGAAAGTGAACTTAATGACATAAACGAATATAAATTATTTTAACAACATAACAATAAACTTTAAAGTAAATTTAAAAAAAAAGAGTAGGGACATGTTTTTTGAGCTGTTTATAAATATGAAATACACGTTTTTTTCACCCATTTCCTTGTAAAAAATTATGTAACAGCTAACTGAAAAACTTAATAATATTTAATATCACGCACGTCTGACGGCTAAAATGTATGAAATCTGGAATACTTTGCAATAAATTCATGATTTCTGTGATTCTTATTTAATATAGAAATATAGAAACTGCATTGACCTGAATCTTTGAATGCACAATGCACAAAACTTGAACGCGTTTGACCCTTGTATGTATAGTTAATAGTTAGTCGTTGGTCCTTGCAGAAGATTGTCAATATTATGATTCATTTTTCAATATCTTGTTGAAAGTTCATCCACCATTGAATCAAAAATCAAATGAAATATACATACACTTTGCAATAATAATAAAACTAAATAGTTATGATAGTAATTATTTTCATGTTTACATGATTACACCAGACTGACTGGTAGACTGCATATGATAACATGTACCAAAGTAATTAATCTAATTTCAACTACAACAAAGTATAACATAAATAGTAAAAAAAAAGTACATACATGATGTACTCCATACTAAATCCAAGAAATCAAGAATCAAGTACAAGAACAAAGTTCGAAAGTTCATGTAGAAAAAAATATGATGATTATTATTATACTTTTTATGTATATATAAGAGTCAACGTTTAAAGTGTATCATTTTTTGTTGCTAGTAACATACATGTATATGTAATATCTTTATTTTCTGTAAGTATTTTATACTGCATGTGCATACAAAATACAAATACATATGAATCGATTAAAAATTGATCAGTTTGCAGTGCAGTGTACATAATATATCAGCCAATATTATGATATATTAAATATTTTATTATGATGTATTGTACAATATGCATGTTATACTTACTAACAGCTGTAAATATTAAATATATATAGCTGCAAAATACTAATAAGTAAATACAAGTAAGTAATCAAGTATACGATTCTGCATTCTGTATAAGACAAGTTTAGAACTGCACGTTAGAACACACTTTTCTCCCTTCACTTTTCTTGCATGTTATTACTATTGCTATTATTATTATTATTGTTATTATAAGTCATTATGATTATGTAACTATTAACTATCATCTATCTAAAATCTAAAAGTAAGCCGATGGGTATTGTACATGTGGATTTAATAGTAGTTATTGTATAGATATAATCCAAAGGGTTATTATAATATATAGTATAGTGTTATAATGTGTGAATGCAGATAGTATAGATGTACTAGAAACAAATATAAGTATGCACATTCATAATGATACAATATTTATTTATTTCAATGAGCTGTATATATATATTTTTATAGAACTTCCGACCAAAATGACGTCTGCAAATCTATATATAGTATAATTTAGCTTACACACTACACACATTATACTTAGAACTTGTAGACTGTATGTGTTTTATATTTTATATTAAGTCACTTGTAAAAGCTGTAGTGAAATAACTATCAGTAGTTAAGTACTACTGTTGAATGACTGCATTTAATGTCATGTTTTATGTCTTTTTGTTGCATTAACCCTCAATTAAATAGAATGTCTGTGTACAGTGTACACACTACACATTACACAGACACTTAGTTTTATTCTTTATGCATTAAATACATAATACAGAACGTAGACAATTTTATGTATAAATGCATAAATGTAGTTGCATTCAAACTATAAAAAAAAAATAAACAAAAGCAACGAAAGGCGAGCAATAAGCAATAAATACTGCTTACTACTGTTAAGAGTTCAAACAAGTAGTTAATATACTTGTTCTTTTATCAACAATGAGCAGCATTTTGTTGTACATGTAGTGCGTATACGTATACTTTCTCGGTTTGTTAATACTTGATACTTGATGTATAATGGATAACATGTTGTTACTTTCTACACTTTCAACTTTCTACTGTCAGTTTTTCAATAAAACATTGGAAATTGAAATGGTTTCCTGTTTTTTTAGTGGTTAAGAATTATAGAATTTGCTGTAGTTGTGATCCGTTGTGTATAATACATGTAAATATTGTATTATTGAAAAAACATGCATCTCAATATTATTTGACATTTGACATGAATTTTACTTTAACTATATGTATGAAGTTAATTGAAGACAATACTCAGAGAGATTCATAGAATTCCGAGAAATTCCATTCCAAATGTCCTTTGTCATGATACAATCAAAATAGAAAAGTATCATGCGGTAGAACAAGAGAAAGAGAGAGAGAGGCTGAAATTTTCTCATTAAAGGAGACCGCAGCTATATTTTTCCCCATAGTGTACTTTAAAAAGTACGATGATCTTGATATTGATAAAAAGCAAAACGGCTTATATACTTATGTGTAATATGTTCCTTGCACGTTGTACATTCTACATGTTAAACATGGAACTTGATTGCGCGACTACGGACTATGGTACATATGCTTAAAACACAAAACACAAATGGTGAACGGCAAATATACAGAATATATAAAACGAACCGCAAAGTACACAGAATCAAAATGAGCGATAAAATCCAGTATTAAGTATTATACTATTATTTATTTTATCTCATTTTAACTCACTTTGATCCATGATATCATTACATATTACATATTACATGGTTTGTATGTTGTATGTTGTACATTTTATATTTTGTATAATATAAGTTGTGTAGGCCACAACGTGCGTATGCATCATTTATCCTTTCTCATTTCTCAGTCCAATTTGCAGTTGACGTAATATATTATAACTTATAACTATAAATGTGTATGTACATTTTTTATCAAATTCTACACACTTTCATATGCTATGAATTAAAGCATAATATGATATTATTATTACATTTTTATACAGTTGTAACATGTATAGGATCAATGTTTTGATAAAAAATAGATTCAAATAATCCCAAATTTTATTTAGTTGAATTACAATTTACAATCAGAATCAGAGCTCATCCACTCTTGTAGTTTGTATAGTTTTGTAGTGTCGTCATCTCTTTTTGTTAATCGTCAAAGTTTAAAATTGTTTGTCCATATTGTATATTGTACAATAGAAAATACACGTAATATTTTTTGGAACATTGTATAAAAAAAGTATTTAATATTTAACTAACACCTAACACACAACCAAAGATAATAAAATGTGTGTTCAAATGTTAGTACATGTTCTAAATTCTAAATGGTAGTAAGTGGGAATTATGTAGGATGTAGGGAATAGTGGATGTAGTAGCTCGTTCTTTTCCAAAATACAATTAGCCTATGTTAATTGGTAGTATTTTATTTGCTATTTCATTCACGTCTCATGTATACAGTATAAAGTACATGTAAAGTATATAAAGGATAAACTCTCTCATTCTCTCTCTAATGGCTTTTATTTATTCATCACCAGAAAAGGATTGTGATTTATGTAATTATAGAGTGTCTATTATTGAGTTGGTGTAAAAAATACATGGATCCTTAGTCCATAGTCCAAACTAAACTATACACATTATGGAGAATTGTATATAAATAGTACAGGAGAAATATCTAATATCTATGAGCGGCTGTATTACTTATTATCATTGTTTTTAGAGATGCAACGCCTCATCTGAAAGAAATTAGGTATAGTACAGAGGACAGAGTACATTTGATACTTGAGGATTGAGACTATAATGATGATGATGATCATCATCATCATGATTCTCTAGCACAGTGTCTCTCTTCTTCTTCTTCTTCTTCTTCTTCTTCTTCTTCTTCTTCCTACCTGAAACGAATGAGAATGAGATAAATACGAATCAATAATTCATATCGGTTTCTTCATTCGTTATTCCGTATTCCATTGTACATGCAGACTGAATGGAATGGATATACTTTGGCCTGTCTACTTTCTGCGCTGTATTTTATTGTACAATGTACGCGGTAGGCGGAAGGTTGAAGATTCAAGATATCTATGTATAATGTATAAGAATAGGAATAGGAATACGAATAGGTTGAGTTCAGTTGAGTTAAGCTGAACTAAACTGAGGTGAGTTGAGCTGAGCGGAGTAGCATGTGTGTGTGTGTGTATGTGTGTTTTTTTAGAAAAGGAGAGAGACTTGTGACAGAATAATTTTCCACTGCCGCGTGTACGAGTGTCAGTTCATGGTTTTGAACAAGTATAAACTGGATAGATAGAATGAAGAAGAAGAAGGGGGAGAAGGGAAGATTCCGTGAACAGCAAGAAAAAACACAAAACGTACTGAACTGGCTGCTCCGTGCTCCGTGTTCGGTTGATAGTTGAATGAATGGCTGACTGACTGGCTGGCTGGATCGTTGGATGGTTGGTTGTTTGGTTGATGGAAAGTGGAAATAATAATAACTTGGACAGTCACATTTTATATGCTCAGAACTCGGAGGAAAAAAAACTTGTTCCTCTTCTCCACTTCTTCTTCCCGATTTACTTTACTACGGCCATGACCCGAAACTACATACTACATACTGCATACTACACATACAATGTACAATATAAACGTACTTGTTGTCGTTCTCGTTGTTCCTTGTCGTCCTTTCTTCTTCTTTCTTTCTTTCTTTTCTTCCTTACACGATTCGATGATACTCAATGTTTAGTGTTCAGTGTGCCATTTTCAAGAAAGTTTTGAGAATTTTCATTGTCTGCTATATGTATCTCTTGTATTATGCATCTCTTTTATCTTTCGTCTGTGTCGTCTTCGTCTTCTTCGTAGTCGTGGTCTTTGTCGTCTGTACGTAGTACGTACTTATAGTTTAGGATTCTAGAATTCTAGCTTCTAGAGTTTCTAGAATTCTAAATCTAAATTCTAGATGCTGGACTTTTGTATTTTGTACTTTTCACCATGTAAAATATAAAATCCCCATCCCCATAATCATAATCATAATCCACTATGTAGTACGGATTCCACTAAAAATGTAATAATAATAGTAACAATAATAATTTTATGCAAACAAAATTATATAATTTCCTAGCCTTCGATACTCGCTACTCGCTACTCGCTACACATTGTATTTATTTACCACTTACCACGTACATCATACATTATACATAGTCTTCTAGATTCTAGAGTTTTGAGTCTGGAAAAGTATAAAGTTAAAAATATAGATGTATGTACAATGTACGGTATACGGTGATGATACTCGATACTTGAAAAGTTCTCGCTGTCAGAGTGGAGAAAGTTACATATTCTATTTTCCTGTCCTCTTTCTCTCTTCCTTTCTTTGTGTGGTCTTTTCCTTTTTATTCAATTTTGATGGGAGAAAGGAACTACGAACTAGGAGTACATGGAAAGTTGTAAGTTGTAGCTCAAAATGCAGTATCTATAAAGTATTTAGATATTAGGTATTAGGTATTACGAGTTATTATATGTTATATGTAGTGAGTGGAGAAAGTTTGTAAGAGAGAGAGGCGAGAGTACAAAAAACTGTCCAGGAAATCCGTCACAAGTCCTGCAGCTACTGTATGTATATAGCATGTAGGCGAGGAGTAGCGTACAATACCAACGACAAACTTACAACGACAATGTGCAGTGAACATGTCATTTTACAATGTACAATGTTCGGAATTTGGAGTACATGGTTGCTTGGAAAAATCCAATATGGAATCACAATAGAGGAAATCTATAACCATAATCATAACCAAAACCAGAACCAGTGACAAAATCCGAATCCAAACCAGCTGTGTGAATACATGAACTCTTTTTTTTCACCACTTTCCCAATTCTGGTGGATGTAGTGTGTAGTGTGGACATTGACTCTAGTTTCTAGCATAAAGTATGAAGGATGTGGGATGTAGTACACACTACATGATATCATTTTAAACCGTGAACCGTGATTTACAATGCCCATAAATAAATACCATATCATAGAGAGCTTAAATAATAATGCTGGTGATAGTCAAGATTTTGAGTTGGATTCTGGATCACCATTTGCCATTTTCCATACTCACTATTGATGTCTAATAATCATTGTCTAATGCATGTGAATAGTGTATAATAATATAATATGATATGTATTTATAATAAAAGAGGTAGAGTGACAGAATGCAGAAAGTAGAAATGTAATATGTGTCACTCATAAAACCTACAACACACCAATAACCAATAAAGCTGACGCTATATGTATCTACAATCTACAATATTATATGCTTGTCTACTATTATGTAATAATAATCCTGGTCTCATTGAGGGATTCATCGAGAATGGAAGATTGTAGCGAATAACGGAGGCGTCAGACCTAACACTTACTTTGATGAAATTTGATGATTTATGCCCTACTCATGATTCATAATTCATTATTCATAATTCATCCATCAGGACGTAAACAATTTAATTCCTTTAGAGTATTTAGAGTTTAAATTCTGGGTATAGAGTATACGTATAGAGTGTAGATCCTACATATTCCGTCCTCTGCGTCCTCTTCGTCCTCGTCAGGCTTCTCAGTCTGCTTTCACAATCTTTTACTCATCTCTGTCCTCTGTCTCTGGTCTCGGTTCTCCGGCCTTTTCCTCGGCTTACCCATTCATTCTATCCCGTATCCGGTTTATCGTGCATCGTACATTATTATTATTTATTATATACGTACATATTACATATGTATGTGCTCCTCTTTGATTACGGCGAGATTAAAGTTTGCAAATGTAATTTGTATAGACTATAATATTAAATATTATAGGTTGTAGACATTGATAAGATATTATTCATTATTCATTATGCAGTATTCAAAGTCTTTTGATTGGCTCATTCTTCATACTTCATACATATTGTGTATCAATTATCATTGTCCAAATTCACACTTTACATCTTTTATCTTTTACTCTGAATATTTTATATTATATAAAATACTTGTGAGTATTTTGTACGTCTACGTGTATGGTGTATGGAGTATGATGACATGAAGACTTAAGAAAAGAAGAAGAGACCGAGTTTATAACAAAAGGAATAAAAGTAATAAAATATGATGTGACATGATGATGTGGAAATGTGTCCAGGTTCAGTTTCCACTGTCTAGTATTTAGTGTCTAGTGTCCAGTAGAATTAGTCACCTGTGGTATATTATTTGTCTTTTTACGGCGTCCAAGTTCCTGTTAAAATAATCCTCAAAAGCTTAAGGCTCAAAGCTCAAAGTTCAGTGATATTGTATCATTTGATGCTTCATTTGCGCTTGGGGAAAAGTAGCAGAAGGAGAATCAGAATGAGCATCCACGTGTACGTATGTACTATGTAGCACTGTGTAGTGTATAATGTATTATTTATGTAGGAGGTAGTAGATATATATCTAGAATCTAGATGCTAGATAGTAATCAGGTCAATACATATTCATTAGATTACGGGGAGTGAACGGGTAAAATTAATGAAATTTGAATTTCTCATATCCCACCTACCTCATTACCATTGACTTTTTCCATAGAATAGTTCACTCTCTTTTGTATCCCGCACCTTGTAGCTTGTACTTTGTACCTGGTATCGTGTATTATAATAGACAATAGACAGTGGGATGTAGGATGTAGGAAACCTCAGGCGAAAACACTGGAAAGAGCAGCAGGTTTCCGGATGTCAAAATTTTCTTGATAGAAACTCTTTTATATAATTTTATAATAGAATACAAGATCCAAGATCCAAGATGTGTGAGACACGAGACAATCCAGGGAAGAAAAAGATGGAAAAGAAAAGAAAATACAAGATCAGTCGCATATCATGTACATTTTGTACATTGTACATTGTGCATGTTACTTGTTACTTGTATTCCATTTTACTTTCAACAAAGTTTTTACATTATACATTATGCTATTGTATTCTTCCGCTAGTTTGTTCTCCATTCTTCTTCCTTCTTCTTCTTCGGCTTTCGTCTCATTTCCCTATTCACCATTCAACATTCAACACTCCACACAATCAGTTGAAGACAGTCTTAATTTAATTAACTATAGTTTATTAGTTATTTCTAATTAAATTTCACATTTTGTACACAACTATTATACATATTGTGCGCTGTATCTTCAGTTTTGAGCTTGGAGTCGTCAGTTCCCAATTGTTCCGGTCAACTCCTTTTCCTTTCCTTTAAGTTTTTCTTTCATACACATAACACATGATAATATTGTATTTTCTAACCAATTTTTCCAGGGACTGTACTTTTTATAAAAAATAAAAATACAAAAAAATTTAGGTAAAAGTAACAAGAAGCTGGGATGTAGTTTGTATTGTTTGTATTTTGTATTTTTTTTGTATATTATATTTTATAATAACTAGGAATAAAAAAATACCCCCTGAATTTTGAGCAGTATGTTGGCTTTCCCTTCATCCTTCATAGATTGTGGATGCAAAAAATAAAGAATAGAGTGAATAGTATTTGCTATTTGTTTTCTTATTGATTTTTTTCTGGAAACATAATAGAGAGAAAGAGAGAGAGAGAGTCATGTGTGTTGTTTTGTTAAAGCATTGCATGTATTACGTTTTACTGTATATTTTATATATGTGATATGTTATATTGGTTTCCCTTGTTTCCAGTTTGTACACACGTTGTACTTTGTATTTGTATTTTGTAATAATAAGCAGTGACTATTTCATATTATAAATGTAGAAAAGTATTTTCGTCAATTCCAACGTTACAAAAGTGAGGAGAATGAACACTGTACAATGTATAAATGTAGAATGTAGTATAGTAGAGGATGATGACGACTACGACGAAAACGACGACAAAGACGATGAAGAAAAAAAAAACTCCGCCAGAAACAGAATAAAAATAATAATAGTCATGGGGGAAAGTTGTGAATTGTATTGTATTTTAGATTGTAGATGTATTGTACATTATATTGTATATTGTGTATGAGGTATAGGTTGTGAGTTGTGAGGACAAAACACAAAACGTCCAATCATTTGTTCTTTACACTGGATTCTGGATATACTATTGACTATTTATTTATTTATTTTACATATCAAGCAATAGAATAATATGGAATATCTAGATTCTAGAATATATGAATAATGAATATATATATTATTATATATTATATATTATGTAGTTTCCATTGAGCCATGAAGAGAAAACTCACGAGTCAGATGTTTCCTTTTGCATTTAAACTATTCACTACACTCTTCACTCCACTCTCTCTGTTTCTTATTATGTATGGAGAATGGAGAATTGAGAATCCAGAGGTTGGTAACTTCTCTTTGAACTTGGAGTATGGAGTACTTGTGTAAAGACTGTTGTTTGTAGTAGTAGCTACAGTGTGTACAGTGTACAGTGTGGGCCATTATGCATTATATTATAGAGTATTTTGTATCTTGAATTTGCTGTTGTACACATTACACACTCCTGCACATTCAAGACTCAAGTACTATACAAAGTACAAAGTATTGTATAATATTAAGTACAGAAAATGAAATACGAAATACCAAGGACCAAGTATACAAAAGATGTGTGGTATTCGGAAAAAAGGAGAGAGAAAATATATCTTTTTGTGTGGTATTTGCTATTTGTATTCGTATTGGTTATCTCCAGTTCTGCAATATTTGTACACGTCATTATTATTGTTGTGAGACTTCCCAAGTGTCTCTCACTCCTTTCTCCTTTCCTACTCACTACTTACTAGTCATTAGTTATCAAGAAGCTCATAATTAAATGAAGCATGCAAAAGAATGCAGCACAGAGACTAGAGACAGAGTACATGCAAAATCATGGTAAATACTAAATGCTAAATGGTAACATATTATTATATTATGTTATATGCATACACTTTTGATAAAAATAAGACTCTTCTTTGTATTTGGTATCTCTTGTATCTTTTATCTCTCTCATCTCTTTGGCTGTTTACAGCTGTAACTGTTTCAAGTTTGAACGGATTGAACCCGTTCAAAATTCAAAATTCAAAAGATGCCTTGTACATTGTACATGTAATATATGCAATATGCAACACATTGAAATTTTTAAGTGTTTCAAGTGAGTTGTTCCACAATCCACAACTTACCATGTACAATGTACAGTATACAATCTGCCCCATTTGCCGTAAACCATGAGCCACAAGTAAAAGTTGTAAGTGATATGGAGCAGAATGGAGTGGCTTGGAGTTTAGAGTTTGGAGCTTGGAACTTGGAGTGGAGGTGACTTTTACATGTTACATGTTACATGTGTTTTCCTAATGGTCAAATAAGCTTGGGATCTATAATGGATAATGAATACAGTTTTACTCCTTTCTACCATTCACAATATACGAGTGCATATTTGTGTACAAACTCGTTTTATATTTTGTGTGCATCCAGAATCCAGAGAGGATTCAGAGTAGACACATTCTACAGTGATGTGTGATGTGCTACAAGCTACAAGTTAAACTTGTCCGACTTGGACTTTGACTTTGACATGTATTTCTCTGTCCAGTAGAGGAGAGAGTAGAGAGAAGATAGAAGATTTAAAGTGGAACAGGAAGGACCCATTAGAGTTTTGAACAAGATTTAAAAGCGTCATTAAACAATCTGTTTGAGTCTCTCACATGTTGATTTTCCTCTCTCTCTTGCTCCATGGACACCACAGTAGACAGTACAGTACACGGGCAGCCAACAGCCAATGCAGAATACAGAATGCAGAATACAGAGAAAGAGCAAAAGAGAAACTGACAGCTGATTTACATGGTACATTCTATCTGTATACTTTATATTATGGTTATTTTGTATATAGTATTTTGTAGTTGGTAGGGCTGTGGAAAGGAGAGGGAAAAGAGAATATTCAATATTATTCAATATACTGAATACTGAACACGCACTTGTGTTGTGTGCAGCATTTAATGTGTAAGTAATATGTAATGAATTGAGAGTGCCTAAAGTCTTGAAGAGTTTTGAATCTAGAATCTAGAATCTAGGGACGAAGAGTGAAGCTTCTGTAAATGATAAAATAGTTACTGGTTAATCAATTACAATCTATAATGCAAAGGATATTATATATATAATACATTTTAGTACACTTTGGAGGCATTGACATTGGAATGGAATGGCTCTTTTGATTTTATTCCTGGCTTTTTATACCAATAAGTCCATACAATACAATATACAATCTCAGCACTCAACATTGAGTATTTATTATTTGTATACCTAATACTTGGATAATTTTTCAACTACTCTATACAATATACAAAGAGAACACCGTTTACCGTTTATATGTATACATCAAAATCAAAAGAGATAGATAGATATAGAGAGATCGGAGTGAAATCAGTATGCACGAAGCATGACGGCTCAATGTGCCAAGTAAAATGCCAGTGTACAGTGTACAAAGTATAGGTTCCATATGCTTTTCATTTCACTTTGGTTAAACCTCTGCATTGGGATTGTACTTTTAGCTCCAGCTAACAAGTAGGATAGGACGGCTTCAGA
The DNA here is from genome assembly GCA_019776565.1 of Sminthurinus signatus. Lineage (NCBI taxonomy): Eukaryota > Metazoa > Arthropoda > Collembola > Symphypleona > Katiannidae > Sminthurinus > Sminthurinus signatus. Next base: position 29,731 of record JABASP010000670.1, read on the forward strand.
TTTGAAGTTGAGTGTGGAGAGTGGAGAGAGAATATCGTACAAAGAGAAAGGGGAAGACAAAGAAACTCACCATTTTAGTGTTTCATCAAAGCGGTTTGTATTCCGTATTCCGTATTCTTCATTCCTGAATCTGAAACTAAAGCTGAAACTGATATGAACCAAGAGTTAATCTATTCCACCACCGATATCAATATCGATAGCGTTAGATACGGATACCGAATCAGTTCCAAGAAATAGATGAACAATCTATGATACTTGATGTGTAAGGTGTATGAGGAATGAGAAACGAGGAATGAGGAATGAGGGAAAAGGTAAAATGGAGAATCCAGAATGGAGAATGAAAGATGTAGTCGTACGTTACAAACTAAAAACTAAGTGTAAGTGAAAAGGTGACTCTAAAATATTATAATATAAAACATAGACATTAGACATTAGACACGAGATTGTCTCCATATAATAAAATATAATAGAAGTTTGTATTGGAAGAATATGAATAGGAGTAGGAAAACGATGAAGATGATGACGACGACGACGCGAGACAAACGAAACCTCAAAATCAGAATCTATCTAAAATCTAAAGACAAGATTCGCTGAGCAATAATAGTAGGTAAAATGGAAATGGGTTATACATTTCAAATTCATATGTCATCTCTATTTCGGATTCTGTATTCTGTATTCTCTGTGTAGTATGTAGTATGTACTTTGAATTAGGCAGCTCTGTGGACTGTGGAACATGGTGTCTATAGTATCTAGTATCTTTCTATTCTCCATACTCCATACTTTCTAGTTTCTAGTTTGTACTCTTTCCACTGTACACTTTATACACACACCTATCTAACAGCGACAGCGACAACGACAACGACAAGGACCAACGACAGCGAGAGCAGTAGCGACAAGCGACAAGTCGCTGACATTTTCCACGACCGTGTATTAGAATATTAGAATATATGTCATACGATATGATAATATGTTCAAAATGAATATTACTTGTAACTTGTAAACTGTAAACGTATACCTGGAACCAGGAATCCTCTCTGCTCTCTTCTCGTCCCATCTCATCTCCTAGTTCTACTTCTCGTCCTCCTTCTCGTAGATAGATAGATACTAGATACTAGATACTAGAAAAGCATGTGCAGAGGATATTTCTCTCTCTTTCTGTACTCAGTCTCATTCGGATTCACATTCACATTATGAAATGTGATGTACGATGTAATATGTAATATGTAATAAAAGGATGTAATATGTAACGTAATAAAATTGTATGCGTGTATAAAGTATAAAGTACAGTGCCAGTGTATACATTAAATATATCATACCTACAACGAACAACGAACATGGAACTTTGAGCAGACTACAGACAATGTTCACGGAAGAGAAAATACATGTACGATATGCCCATGCAATTTACAGTGAAATTCAATATTGCTCATTCCTCATTGTACATTGTACATGATATGACATTTTATGTTATGGTATACTTAATATTCTGTTTTGTAAAGTTACACTGTCGCTGTCACTGTACACTGTACACACGAAGTACGTACCCGTAGACACACATCATCTGCAAGATGAGAAGAAGAAATGGAAGAGTACAAGTATGAGGACGAGTACAATATAATATAATATTTATAAAAACCGGACAACCAAATCAAATTTCCCTGTTCCCTGTTCCCTACAAAAACAATGTGCATGTGATTTTCTGTACATTGTATATTATTAAAAAACAACCTTCATTACCATAATGAGCACTAACAACTAAGCAGGGAAGACTGAAGAATAGAGTACCTAAATTATGTTAATTTTTTAAACAAGGTTTACCATTACGATTAGTTTGGTAAATAATTACTATTCATATTAAATGACTTAAAAACGTAAAAGATGTGAGAGGTTTCAATAACTTGATTTCTGATTTCCGAATTCCGAGTCAGTGATTATTATTGTTACAAGACTTTGGATTTTTTTAGTTTGGATTATCATCTTTTTCCGAAACGACCCCAAAACACGAAAGCTCTTTCATCTTGATTTTGTGATTTGTAAAAGGGAGTGCTAATGTGAAATTGAATTCTTTCCTGCTTTCTCCATTCCAAGTTCCAATCAAATATGTCCTCATAATATTGTAGAATACATGTATTACACAGCTGGGCTTGAATCTTGTTTCTTTTCATCCATATGTACAAATCTGGGATTTGAGATTGAGATTTGGGATTGTCCTACTTTTGTTTCATGTCATGTGGGGTATTTATATGTATTTATATGGTGTAAAATGCTATGCAGATGAATTTCAAATCCAAAATTCAAACCTGTAGATAAATGCAGAATATAGAATACAGAATACAGAGATTACAGTAGTATGTAGTATGTCTACGTTATATAGTACATAATACAAGAAGGTACGAGTTCTGCAGCTTCCAAATTTCTAGAGTATACTCCTAGTTTCTAGTTTCTAGTCTCTAGTTTCCAGCGTTAAAGGTCAACCAAATGAAAATAAAAAATTCACAAGTGGGAGAAAATACCTACAACCTACACCATTATACATTATTTCTCGAAAAAAACGTGTTTCTCCATCTGTATCTGCATCTGCATATGCTGTAAACTGTAAACATATGTATATAATAAAGAATATAGAATATACATAATACATAATGAATGTGGCTTCCTCTTCTGATTCGTCTTTGATGGTCTGATGCTGGATGTCGGATGTTTTGATGGTGATTTGAGAGTAGTCCGGAGTAGTGAGGAGAGCGGAGTGGGAAATGCATGTACATTTTGTACAATGTAAAACTTACTTGGGTGTAGGATGTGAGATGCACTTGGCATTCCGCATTTACACATTTACACCAAGGAGCACACGTAGATATTTTAAATACATAATGTGATGTGATGTGATACCTGTCTCTGTCTTGATCTCTGTCCGTCCATGTTCTGTTTTCTTCAGTCTCACTCTCGTGTCTTGTGCCTTCTGTCCTCTCGTGGAACATGAAAGTATACAATATGCAATCTACAGTCTACAGTCATTATGAAAATTTGATGACCTTTGAATTACTCATATAGTCCCAGTCCCTTAAGTAAATTCTACAGTTTACATTCTACACATAAAAATAGTATAGCATATAGCATAGCATGTTTTACACCATTTACAATTTACAATAAAGATACAGACAAATATACATATGATATTGTCATTCCTGTTTCGTGTTTCCTCTGTGTTTCTATGTGTGTTGGGGGAAAGGACGAGGGAAATAAAAAATGTACTTGAAATTTTAATCATGTTGTTTCTTCTTTGTTTTTCAGTGTTCGGAGTGTCACGCACAAATATCTGGAGAAAAAAGGGGAAGTGACCTTCGATAAAATATTCAATCAACGATTAGGTACGTATCTACATCTATATCTGTATTTGTTTAATAATAACTGTAATTGATGCATTTTATGATTTATGATGAATTGACACTTATTGACACTTGAGAGTTGACACAAGTAAATTAGTACAGGGAGAAAGTTAAACATTTTTAAGCAGGACATTAGGATTTTCCCTTTAATTTTTTTTCTGTAATAAAAAAAGTCAATGATGAAAAAAGGAACATGATTTACCATTTACCATTTATCTTTTAAGTATTATTTACTATTTACCGTAGTCATTCTGTTTTCTATTTAAGATTTTCAAAGGAAAGTAGAAAAAAAATAGAGATTTTCTGTGTTGTCTTGTATGTTGTATCTTGTATCATGTAGGTTTTTTTTTCATCTATTAAAAAGAAACTGATACTTTTTCTCCTATACAATTTACAATTTACTACTTACTTCTTACTACTTCTTAATAGACCGACAACCGACAGCCGACAAGACTTGAATGTTGAACATGTTAGATGTAACATGTAGTATGTACCAATGTACCATGTTTGAATTTGAGAGAGAGATGTTCGCACATTTATTTGGTCAAGGGAATTGACTCGTTTAATTTGTATTCTCCGCAGGTTATTTGCTTTTCAAGGAGTTTTGTGAAAGCGGGACTGATGATAATACTGCGCTGCCACAGATAAGATTCTATGAAGAGGTGAGTGACTATAAACTATAAACTGTATAACCTGAAACACCCATGTCAAAGTATAAAGTATAACATATAATCTATCCACTATCTACTATCCATGTACCCACAGCCTAAAACCTACAACCTACAACATGCAGTCACACTTTTCATTTTTTCTCCATTCCCGTAACCAACATCCAACTCCAACTCCAATGGTATAGAGTGTAGATGTATCTACTATCTAAGTTATGTTCCATTACAAATTACACGTAACATTATGCTTCTCTCCTTTGTATAAAATGTGCATAATGTGTCTGTATTATGTATCATGGATCATGTATTATGAAAGAAGTGTACGGTGTACGATGTACGATAATATATAATAGGAACACATTGAACATATTTGGATTTTGGATATACCACATGTTTTTGTAGCAATCAGGTTTAAGTCAAGTCCAAGTGTATTTTACTATCAAGTTTTCCACCTGGATTCTCCATTCTTCGTTCTCCATTCTGGATTTTATATTTTAGATTCTGGATTCTGGTTTCTAGATTTTACCTTAGACGGCAGTTTTTTCTTCTCCCTTTCCTTCAGCCTAATTGATTACTTTTATGTGAATTTCTACCAGCCTTCTGTACTTCTGTATTCTACAGTCTACAGTCTACCTTTTGTACATCTCTCTTACTTTCTCTCTTTCTTTCTTTACAAATTGTATAGAGTGGTCTCTACACTCTATGCTCTACGCTCTACGCTTTTATATAAAATACATCTTTTCCCATCTCCTCCTTTTCCTAGGGAAAATCTCCATATCTGTGTCTATTTTCTATTTCCCTAGTCTACTGTCTACTGTAGAATGTAGAATGAAACTGTGTAGTGTGTAGTAGACTCTAGATTCTAGATTCTAGACTCATTATGCTCAGACAGATACGATGTAGGATATTTAGCACAAGTTTCAAAACCACTTTTCTACATTCTATATCTGTATTAGTTTGTGTAATGTGTAATGTGTAATGATATGGCCAAATTATATATGACCACGCTACGTCAGTCAATGACTAAAGTTTGTATATCTACCCAAAATCTAGAATCTAGAACCTAGAATCCAGAATCAAGAATCAAGAGCCAGAGCCAAATTCAAAGAGTCAGAGAGCGAGAGAGAGACATATATAGTTTGTGAAATGTGAAAATGAAGAGTTTTCCCCTCATTGATTGTGTGTGTAAAGTAGATAAGTCGTGAAAGGATGATGATAATGATAATGATAACGATAAAATGGTAAAGGATATGCCATTTTCCATTTCCTTCAACTTTCCCCTTACCTTGTTTTTTCCTTTCTTTCCTTTCCTTTCTTTCCGTGATGATGAGTAACCTAAAGACATGCTGAAGGATGAAGGATGAAGTATGAAAAACTTGGGTGCTAATTTCTAAAGACGTTTCTTTCAAATCATTTTTATGGATTTTTTTGGAGTCCCCCTCTCTCCCTCTTTCTCTACCTTTCTCTTACCTCTTTTATCCTTTTGACTTGACTTGACTTGCCTTGTCTTGACTTGACATGACTTTTCATTCTCTTTATTTTTTTTTCTTCTTTGCAGATTAAAAAGTATGAGAAACTGGAGACGAAGGAGGAGAGGCAAAAGCTTGCTAGAGAAATATATGACAATTTTATTATGAAAGAACTTCTTAGCCATACTCACGTGAGTTGAGTCTTTGACTCTTTTCTCTTTACTCTTAATTCTCAATTCTTTTATAATGTATATTAGCTATGATATTTTACATGTGAATGTTATAATAATGGTGTGACTCTGATTATTATGTATAATATAATATATTATGATGTAATCTATATGGAAATGAACATGTACGTAATTTAGACCTTAGAAATTAGACAGTATTCAAAGTTCAGAGACTAGAGACTAGATTGTTCACAGTGCACACATGTATCAAGTGTAAATAGATGGTGGATGGTAGATGGAAGATAGTGTCTTGATATTATATTATATTATGTATATCTGGTCTAGTGTCTAGTATGATGTAGCATGTGTGATGTGTGCACATGAGGAATAAAGTCACAAAGTCAGGATTAAATGGTGAAAGTTCATAGTGTGAAGAGTGTGGAGAGTGAACAGTGAATACCTATCTTTCCAAGGCTACAAAGTTTCCAAAGTTTTTTCCCGTAATTTGGAATTTGGACGCAGCGCTTAGCATCTAGTGGAATACTTTGGAAAATATACATAGTATATAAGTTGTAAATTTTACATACATGCTAAAAGTCCATCATGTAGAATGTAGAATGTAGGTAGTCTGTTCAGAGTTCCGAGTCACTTATATCTGTACGAGTTCAGAGTTTAGAGTAATGTGAGCTCCAAACTCCAAACTTGGACTGGTACTAATTATACTGATGTAAAATACTGATGACTGATGAATATTATTATGCATTTTTATCCATGTATCATGTTTCCAGTGCCAGTGTTCATAATGAATAATCCATAATGAATAATGAATCTTCGTGTTCATAGCATAGATAGATAGCATTTTAGATATTAGATATGAGATAGTATGCAGAATGTTGGCACAAGGGTTGAAAGGTTGAAAGTTGAAAGTAGCTTTCTCTAGTTTTGTTGAAGGGTATCAAAATACATTAGACATGAGACGTATGGACAAGGGATAAGTATCATAGTATTTGGATTTTGGAGTTTGGCTTCATGATAAATAATAAACAGTAAATAGTAATTAGATTGATATTGTATTTGATATTTGTTAGTATTAGTATTTCTCTACGTAAATACTACGCAGTACGTATAAAAAGTGTCTACAGTGTACAGTCTACAATCACATGTACGAAATGTAGGTATTTATGTGCTATTTGATACAGGATTAGTTTTTAATTACTCAGATAATAATATTACTCATCATTAATTAATATTACTAATTATTATTATTATTATTAACTTTACAGAATTTTTCAAAAGATACAGTAGATCATGTACAAAAACATTTACTTAAAGGTATGCAAAATCTATTTGTAACTTGAAAGATTATTATTATGACTATTCTTTTCATTTTGTGTTGTACTTGTAACTTGTAATTACGCAAAATTTAAAGCAGATACAGTATTTAATTTTTGAATGTTGAATGTCATTTTGTTTCATTTGTGCAGGTGATGTTCCCCCAAATTTATTTGAGGTAAAGTATTGCATAACACATGTTGAATTTATACTTGATATTCGTAACTTTTTATGTATGAAACGTGTGAGATTTTTAACGAAATAATTCAACTTTTTTCATCCTCTTTTATTTTACAGCCCTACATTGAAGAAATTTATAATTTTTTACGAGGAGACACTTTTAGACAGTTTATAGATAGGTAAGGAATAAAAAATACATATCTACACGTGTAGTGTGTAGGTACAATCAAAAACTTTCTAATTCAATTGTGCAATTACTGTGTAGACTGTAGAAATTTCCCTGACTAATTTTCTCTCACTTCATTTGTATTTTGTCTAGTGATAAGTATACACGATTCTGCCAGTGGAAAAATTTGGAATTAAACATTTCGGTAAGAGTTTCAAATTCTTTTCTCAATTCATTAAGTATCTTTATTCATGTACGTTTCATCTTTCATGTAACACAAGCACCGAGTATTTTGTATTTGATATTTGATATTTCATACACAGTACGCAGGGCTTTCACTGGGCTTAATAAATAATTATTATTATGAGTCGGACTGAATTCATAATTAAGTCACTCTTTTCAATTTTACTAATATATAATTGAATATTGAATACATAATATAGATATTTCGTAGTAATAGATTTGTTATGAAATTTGTAGCCTTTCCCTTTTCCTTTTTTTCAGACAAATTGTGTTGAATTGATTAGATTTTAGAAATCTGCTCAAAATTCAAATAAGCAAATAGTCAAAACATGAATTTGTTAGTATAGTTGATAGTATAACATTTAAAATATAAAATAGGTACACGAAGATATCCAAAATAGATAGCTAGATGAGCACATGTATAATCATCTCGCGTGTGAGTAGCGTGAAGTGTGTATAGTAGCGTAATTAATGTAGAATATAAAATGAACATGGGCTGTATTCATTAATCAGGAGTCCATTGAATTTTCTACTTTCTATACATGTTTTTTATTCACATTTGAAATTGAATTTCGGTTTATGTGTACTTTTGTATATTATATTATAAATTATAATTTATAATATAAACAGCATACACATACCAGAAACTAAATACTCCATACTCCATGTCGTTTATCATTGATCAGAGGTATAGAAGAAATCATAAGAGGACAAAACAAAATAAAAGTTGAAAAATGTAGCACACACTCACACACAAAAGGATATTTATGCATGTAGAATGTAGAATCTTCAAGAGTGTATGGTAATTCCCTCACATTTATTTGCACACAAGAGACAAGTATCCTCTTTCATGGAAGTTTTCCTCCTTGTCGTCAGGCAAAAACGGCAAATGACAAACTGATGAATACAATTTTTGTACATGAATATTATTTTATCAATATGATATAAAATATAGTAATAATAATATAGTAAAATAAATGAAATATGACAGAAATAGAGTGAAAATCCTATCAGATGAAAGACGATGAGCCCATTACGTGTGTCAAAACTCAAAACCGTGTGCCTACTGCGTACTGTGTAAACTAGAATTATATAAAATATACAATATAATATGTGTGGACGTGCATTGTGCATACATGTAAAATGTAAAACGTACAAAATGTACAACGTATACAAGGTTACTTACTACTTACCATGTCATGTACGGTGTACGGTGTACTACTTGAGAATTCTCTTGTAATCTAAATGGAAATGAAATGGCTTTTGCTTGAATTGCAGTTGACAATGAATGACTATAGCGTTCACCGCATTATTGGAAGAGGTACAGAATTTATTTTCATATTTGACCTTTCACTTTCCTTTGTCATCCACTTTTCCTAGTCAATCCACAATCCACAATGTACAATGTGTAGTAGTTTTAGTAGTACAAAAGGAATTGTAATAGAAATACTCATGCTCCTATTATTATTATTATTATTATCATTACGATTACATTCATGGAGAATGGTGATGATGATGATGATGCTATTTCAATAAGTTTATAGTTTATAGTTTTTACTCTGTGTACTTTATACTTTATATGTACAATGTACAATGTACATGCATTGGCATTGTTAACAGTTAACCGTCAAGTTTCCCCTTTTGTTCCCGTTTCACGTTGTTACAAAGATGAAAGATGTTTGCAACATTGTAGACTGTAGACTGGAGGCTGCAGACCGTATAGTCTGCAGTCTCTAGTCTGTCTCCTGTTAATAAAGCATCTTTGTATTTTCTTTTTAAAAGTTTCTTTATTTATTTTTTATTATTATTGTTTCAATAATTCTCTCAAAACTCCCAATTCAAAACTTAAAACCTGTGGTGAAAAGTTGATGACAATATTTTGAAATTTTCACACCACTTGACACTTGACTCAAAACTCTAAACTGTAAACTCCATGCTCCGAGCTTTGTGAATCTTTTGAATTATTTCTGTATTTCTCAAGTTTTTCCAAGGAACTACAAAACTATATATCCTCCTTTTCTCTTGTCTCTTTTCTCTTGTACCCAAAACCTGAATACTAAATACTAAATATATGATTATGATGATGATTATGACTCTTGTATTTCTTTATTCTTTCAGGGGGTTTCGGAGAAGTTTACGGTTGTAGGAAAGCAGATACAGGTATGAATATAAGATATAGGATTGTATATAATATATTATACATGGCCTTTTAGACTTGGAATTTGAAGTTTCAAGCTCATAAACTTTCTCATTGAATCACATTAATCCTTAAATGCTTAAATCCACAAGCCACAATGTATCTAAGTATTTTGTGTATTTTGTATTTTGATAATTCCAGGGAAAATGTACGCCATGAAATGTCTAGATAAGAAAAGAATTAAGATGAAACAAGGCGAGACATTAGCGTTAAATGAACGAATCATGCTCTCTATCGTCAGTACTGGGGTAATAATCAAAAATTCCAACAGCACATACGAAATACGAATACTCAGAATCAACAATAAATGAAAAATAATAATAATAATAATAATGATTGTCAATTTGATTGTATTGATATTGCATCATTTCACCCATTTTGTATTTACTGTATTACATATTAGTAATATAAAATATAAAACAGTAGAAAGTAGCAAACAAAATGATTCCACATGAACAAGTACTTTACAACTTGGTTTATTGTTCTGTTTATTGTTATTTCAGGCTGACTGCCCGTTTATAGTATGTATGACTTATGCCTTTCATACTCCGGATAAACTGTGCTTTATCCTAGACCTCATGAATGGTGGCGATTTACACTATCATTTATCACAACACGGCGTATTTAATGAACACGATATGAGGTTTTACGCCGCTGAGGTTATTTTAGGTTTGGAGCATATGCATTCGCGATTCATAGGTAAAATAACGAGAATTCCATGGAATTCAATAGAATTATTACTCATTATTTACTTGATGAATCGTGTAGAGTGTGCAGTTTAAAACCTCATTTTCCTATTTGTATTTTAATTTGATATTTGATTATGAAATGAAATTATTTATTATTTGAACAGTTTATCGAGATTTAAAACCAGCCAATATTCTGCTCGATGAGCACGGACACGTTAGAATATCGGATTTAGGTAAGTCATAATTATAATTATCATCAATTTGAATAATGAGTCTAATTCATAGTTGTGTAGTCAGTAGTTTACATTCTTCTTGTATTTGTAATTTGTACTTGTACTTGAAACTTGAACTAATTCAACGTGCATCCATAAAAATGTTTATAACCAAGTCTCCAAATTCAAAACTTGCTTTTAATTCAATAAAAGCCAATTTATCAAGTGCATAGAATACAAAAGATATTATAAAATAGTTCAATGTACTTGCATATTTAATGAATGGGAAATGAACCATTTCTATACAACGTACAGTGTTCAATCTACAATCTACAAAATACTGTACAAGTTACAACTTGTACAGAAAAGATACAAAAGAGGAAAGGAAAAAGAAGTAGATACATTTTATTTTTTATTTGGCACTATGCAAATTTTGAATTGACTTGAAACTTGAATTGAATTTGGTTGAATGTTGAAACGTTGAAACGTTGGAAGACAGCGTATGTATTTTGTATTTTGTACCATTATTTATTATGCATTTCACTTGTATTCAATTTATTTTTTTGTATTTTACATGGTATTTTTCTGTATATTCTGTATTCTGGATTACTCACTCCTTTTCTTTTTCTCTCATTTGCTCACAGGTCTCGCTTGCGACTTTTCAAAAAAGAAACCCCATGCCAGCGTGTAAGTAAACTATCTATCAAACAATAAACAATTGCCTAAATATATCCATGTGTGGAGTCTCTCCTCTCCCTCTCTCTCTCTCTCTCTTTCTTGTTCTGTCTACTGTACCAGAAAGATGGAAAGATAGATACAGGAAAAAAGGAGAGAGGAGTGAGAAGGAAAATTTCAGTAGACTGTCGATATCATACACACAAGAATTTCTTCTTCTAGAAATTCTAGAATCTTATGTATACAATGTACAAGTTTAAGCTGTATATTGTATATCTTCTTTATTTAATTATGTACTATATCGATATCGACATTTTTAGAATTTTTATAATATAAAATATACAGTAAGGAATATCAAAGACAGCTGAAAAGTATACTTGAAACTTGGATTGATCTTATAAGTTAGAAGTATCGAGGATAGACTACCGATACCAATTTTACTATAGTTGTCCTCTAAATATGAGTTGTATTCTATATTCGACATTCTATCAAATTAAAATCCGATTGCTCATGATGATTTAACTATGAAAAATGAAAAATGACAATGAATAATGGTGTAAATTTCATTTTCTTGTTTTAATTTTTATAGGGGAACTCACGGTTATATGGTAATTTTTTTTTTTCAAATTTCACTTGTTTTCCTCGTATAATTTTTTGAAATAAGTTCTAAATTCTATAATATTCGTTAATTTTATATATTTTTAATAATGTAAATTGTTTGAAATCATTTTTTCAATAGGCTCCGGAAGTCCTATCCAAAGGTAAAAAAGTTGATCTATTATGAATCATTCACATTCATACAAGTTTAAATAATTTAAATATTAATACCCTGAAACCCGGAAACAATGGAGTATGTAAACAAGTTCTGAAACTGAGAAAGTGAAAGAACACTGAATGCTGAATGACAAAAAAAACTAATGTTGGTATAAATTTTACACTTGACAGGTACGGCGTACGACTCTAGCGCAGACTGGTTCTCATTCGGGTGCATGTTGTACAAACTTTTGAAAGGACACAGCCCTTTTCGACAGCACAAAACAAAAGACAAACATGAAATTGATAGAATGACTCTTACAATGGTACGTTCTCAGTTTTCGGTTTTCAGAATTTTGGAATTTTCAGAGTTTACAGAGTTCAGCAGCAGGTCTCTTGACCCTCTGCACATACTTTTATAATCAAGTTATATCAGTTCAACTCTTTCTGTAGATAGAAATGAGAAATGAGTACATGTTATACTTGCGTATATATCTCTTTCTGTCTTTCACTCTATCACAAGTCAGTTCTTTGTGCTTTCCTCTGTACTTGATGCTCGATACTCGGTACATTGTACGCTGGAGTGTCATATACATTGTACACACTTGAGGAAGAATAAAAGTAGTCTAGAAAGTTGATGGTTGTATAGATATCTAGTAGTTTTACTCCTCGTTTAAAGTGGGTATCGCCACATGTAAGATGTGTGTGTACTCGGTGAAAGTTTGAAGTAAAAGTTACGAATTATGTATTATGCAAACATCATACATGTACAAGGTACAATGTAGCTCTAAGCACTAAGCATGTTGGATGTTAGCATCATCTATAAAATGTAAAATGTTCAGTGTGAACCGTTAATAAACAAGTATGTAGTTGTAGGGAAGGACTTGTGAAAGAGTTTATGACTAATAAGAAATATTATGCATTATGCATTATATTTAAGAATCTAAATATGTATGTCATCTTGTGTGTTGGTTGTGCTTTGTGCTTAATGTATCATCATTTTATCAGTGATGTTAATTAACTTTATATAATGTGTGTTTGTGTGTGTAGAATGTGGAATTGCCAGAAACCTTCAGTTCAGAGTTGAGGTCCCTATTAGAAAGTTTACTCCATAGAGAGGTTGATAAAAGACTCGGATGTAGAGGACGAGGGTATGCATTATATTTTATATTTTATTTTCATGTGTATAAAATTATGACTTGGTACTTGACAAAAATCTTTAATAATACTTGAAACTTTAAAGTTTTTTTTAATGTTTGGATAATGGATAATAATTATGTTATGATTGTAGGAGTGAAGAAGTAAAGGAACATCCATTCTTTAGAGGTTTGGACTGGCAACAAGTCTACTTACAAAAGTATCCACCTCCTCTAATTCCTCCACGGGGCGAAGGTATGCACATTTTTGATGCATTCATAAAAGAGTAGTAAAGTACTCCAGTCCTACTGTTTACTGTTTAAAATTTACAAATGATAAAAGATATTTCTTACATTCATTTTTACATGAATGAATTTTGTATAATATTACCTACGTATGAATTATAAATGATGATAATGATAATTATAATGATAACTATATTATATAAGATGTAAGATGGTACTTCTATAAAATTTGGTTTCATGCTGTATATTTTATAATTTTTCCTCCGTCTTTTTACAGTGAATGCCGCGGATGCGTTTGATATTGGTTCCTTTGATGAGGAGGATACAAAGGGAATTAAATTAGTAGAATCAGACCAAGAACTGTACAAGAACTTTCCTTTGGTTATATCGGAGAGGTGGCAAGCTGAAGTTGCGGAAACAGTTTTTGACACCATCAATCTAGAAGCTGATAAGGTGAGGTCACCTTTTCTATTTAAACTTTAGTGATTGCTTATAGTACATGGACATGTGTTATGTGTTGTGTGTATTATATCTATTTTACTTGTCTCAATTTATAACTGTATCTCTTATCTTACAGATCGAAAGTAAAAAACGGGCCAAGCACAAAACACGGTATGACGCCGATGAGAAGGAATCAGACTGTATTCTTCAGTAAGTGTACCTAATAATAGCTCAACAGTATTTTTAGTATTTTTTGTAATTAAATCCCTCTCTAAATAGTTGATTAATGAAACTCGCTCATGTTTTATTTTTGATGAATAATACATTTTATTTATTCCGTATTACAGTGGGTTCATTAAAAAATTAGGTGGTCCTTTTGCCTCAGCATGGCAAACACGCTACGCCAAATTATACCCAAACAGGTATGTAACAAAGTCAGTTTTAATCTGTAATACGTAGTTAGTTTTCATTCGCGCGGTTGATCATTATATTTTATAAAAATTACTATTTATGTCCTAATAACAAGTACTGCGCGCTTCGCGTGGACCGGAGGGCTTCTATTTGCTTAGCGGTGGGCATGTGAGCTCACAGAAACCCTTAAAAACATGTATACATTGTAAAAATTGTAACGCTTACCTGCGTT